>PVIJ01022476.1:0-16094 GCA_004024925.1 Scalopus aquaticus
ACCTATTTCCAAACACATCCCAGGGAACTGATGGCACAGACCTGCGGTTGGGCATTTGGGGTCCCCTGGCCCAACACATGCTGATGTTCACTCCATACTCCACTGGGTACCGGGACACAGAACCACAGACCCCGCCCTGGAGGACCTGCAGCCCAGGGGTGTGAGGGGAGCAGGGCCCCAGCCGCCTGCTCCCTGCCTGAACCCCCTCTCAGCTCCTCCCCATCTGGGGCTTGATGGGTTTCTGATATTTACTGTCACTGTCTCCTGAGAGAGAGCAGCTCTGTGGAGTCGGAAAAACTGTCTGTTTGTGCGTGGCACCAAGCGCATGGCTGATACCCGTAAATATTGTTGGAAAGAAATGAATTGATGACTAACAAGTGTTTGCAATACACACAAAGTCAAAAACAACAAATGAGGGGAAAGGTATTTTCACATTTTTGACAGGTGAATTTTTGAAACAACACAAAACCCTCACTGAGCAGTTGTCCTCCCTCCCCCTCAGTTACAGCTCAGTGATGCTCTTAACTGTGTGATCACAGGTGGTGTGTGGACTCTCTACATTTGGGGCCTCTGCACCTGTGTGAGTCTGGCCTCTCTCTGCACCTGTGTGTGTGGAAGAATTGAATGAGGCGCTCCCGCATGACAGCCTTAAGACAATGGCCCACGTCACGTGGCAGCCCAGGATGCCCAGGTAGCCGCTGACTGACTGTGTGGCCATGGTCTGAGGGGGTCTGGGAGTAGCTCGGAAATGACACCAAGTACCTGCACAGGAAGTCCTCCCTGGATGCATGGCCAACATGCCCCCTCTTGTTCCCCCAAAAGTTGATTACCCTTTATCTCCCCTGGACCCTGCTCCTCCTGCCATTGTCACATCATCAATCATGCTTGTGTATTACTGCTAATAAATAGCAGGAGGGCTGATTACTGGGCAGCAGAGTCTTGCCTTGCAAACCTGCTCCACGACTTCTCCCTCAAGTGTGTTCCCAGGAACATGCTGGAGCTTTTCTGACCACCAGAGTTGGCGCCTCTGGAACAGGGACAGAAACAGGCCTAAATCAGACACCAGGGACACGCTCACTGTTCCTCAAGCCCGGTGAAAGTAACAGTGTAACTGGAACTGAGACCAAAGTCCAGTAAAGGTGGTGCTCGCTGGAGGGGTTGCTGATGAGGATGGATAGCCCCAGGGAAATACTAAAAAGGTATTGTAGTTTGGTGGAGACTCTGATGAGAAATGAAAGGGACTGAAAAAGAAGGCGATTCAGTCGACATGATGTAGGAATAGAATTAGCAGTTGCCATGGTGTAGAAGAGGAGACCCAGGGTCAGGAGATGCAGGAGCCATGACTGAGATTTTGGAAATCGGCCACCAAGAGCTTTTGAGCCGCCAGAATATAAAGTTTCGGACTGAGCGTTTTTGGAATCTTCAGTGACTTGGGGGCCAGCGACTTTGGAGGTTTTGCAAACACCTGAATGACAGAAACTGCTCCCGGTTTTGTTTTTACTGCAGCTGAAGAAAGAAGGCAAAGGCCTAGAGCAGGCGCCTTCCTAAAATGTGTGAGTGCAGTCTGTTGGGCTGTCTGGGCGCTGTAGTTGCTGTTTTCAGTGTTGTTGGCCTGGTACTGTGCTGGGGCATCATGGCAGCTCCAGGAGCATCTCCAGTTGTGTCCTGTGTCGTCCTCGTGAGTTGGAACCTGGCCTACGGTCTGGTTGCTGCGCGTCTGCAGAGGCAGGAAGACGTCATCTTGGATATGTGGCCTATTGTTCGGAAGAGGAGCTCCACTTCCGCAGTGGCGGGAAGATGCTGCCTTCGTTGTTTCTTATTTGGAAATTAAAGGACTCGACATTGCTTTAAGTAAGGTAAGCGGCCATATTTTGGCCTCAGTAACTCCTTGTTTTTCGCTGTTTGTTAAATAAACCCATTGTTATTGTTCCTTAAGACTAAGTAGTCTTGCAATTGTGCGCACGAGCACAAAACTGAGATAGTGACTGGAAAACAATTTGGGCAGTGCCCTTGACCAGTTTTAATGTCCCATCTGCCCAGTATTAATAAGACGTCTGAATTAGCTTCATTATAGCCCCACAGACCTTTGAGTCTGCAACGGAGCGGTAAGTGAAGTGCTGCTCTTTTTCGAGTTGTGCCTTTATCCCTCTTTCTCTCTTTCTGTCTCTGTGTCTCTCATTTCTTAAACTCCTTTCTCTGAGGTCCACTTATTTTGCCACAAAATTAATGATGGGCACAGGACGACCACTTAGAGAGACAAAAGGGCAGATCGCCACCTTATAGAAGACTCCCATGACAGGATAAACTGGTAGTCGGACCAGATTAGGGGAGATCCCATCTGCCATTCATAAGACAACGTCCAGTCATTGCATGAGTGACTCCAGTCTCCAAAGACAAGAGGCACAAACACCACCTAGAAGCCCCTCCAAGGGTTGCCCTTAAATGATTGGTCTCCTCTCAACCGGGGCTGTATTCCCCTGCACCAGGCAGGAGAATTCAATTCCGAGCCACAAATTTGAGAGCGCCAGCCCCAGTGTGAGAGCTACGAAGGCGCTCTCCCATCTAAGCACTACACTAAGACCTGACACAAGCAGCCCCATACCCTCCGGTCTCCATGACTTGCTCTTATTAGGATTTTTATCTACAGCCTGATCTCTTACTCTCCATTCCCTTTTTCTTTACATTTAACAAAAAAAGATGGGTAATACCCTTTCTCCTGCTCAATCTCAACATCATGAACAACTTAAGGCTCTCCTATCTGTAGGAGCTCACTCAATTCTCTTTTTAATTTTTTTGTTATTATTTATGTCTTTTACATTATTGTGTATTCCCCATAGGTTTCCCACCACCAACTCACCCATGACCCATCACCATAGTCCTTTGTGTCCTTTTCTCCCCCATTTTGAGCCCTTATCTTCCCCCTGCCTTGCTGAATGTCTCTCTCTTATTTGGTTCCCCTATATTCCTGCTATAAGTGAAACCATTCAATATTTTTCTTTTTCCTTCTGGCTTATTTCACTGAGCATGATCCCTTCTAGCTCCATCCATGTTCCTGCAAATTGCATGTGTTTATCTTTTTGATTGCTGAATAGTATTCCATGGTGTATATGTACAACATCTTCTTGATCCCAGTCATCTATTTTTGGACAGCTGGGTTGTTTCCATGGCTTAGCTATTGTGAACAGTTCTGCGATAAAGATGGGGGTGCATGTATCCTTTTTTATTAATGTTTTTGTGTCTTTTGGGTAGATTCCCAAAAGTGGTATCGCCAGGTCATATGAAAGTTCCATTTTTCTTACAAGTGGTTAAATCTCACTGACCCTGGTCCCCCACAGAGGGCTCTTTAGACCCTAATGATTGGGAATGTCTTGGCCAAATTCCCCATTTACACACTTGGAACTTGTGCCTCTTAGCCATTAGGGCTTTGGGGAAAAAAAACTGACTTGGGCTAGTAATCCCGAGCCCCTTCTTCCTCCACCACCTTTAGCACCCCGATTAAACTTAGTACAGCCGTCTGGCAGGGGGCTGCTTCTGGTCTCAATAAACAGCTGCCATGACCTTTTCTCCAGTGTTGGGATGACTAACATGTCCCTGCTGCCTTCTGCTGTAGGACAACTGGACTCCTTTTATCTGCCTCAACAAACTATTCTGTCCATTCTGTGGGCAAAAATCTTCTATTTCATGTGTTTTCCTTATCTTTAAATCTAAACTATTTAAGGTAAAAATCCTTAATTTTAAAATTGTTGTAATCTTGAGCCCTAGGTCTTTGGTAATGGTTAATATTTAACATTCATTTGACATAACAAATTAATCTTCTATCTTATTACAAACCTCCTTGACATAAACTGGTATTAAAAAGTTGGTTAAATACATGTGCCAAACTTAAACTAAAACCTACATTCCAGTCAAAAAGGTCACTCTTAAAAATGCAAGGCTTGTTTTATCTAAAAAAATTACTAAACAACTAAAATTTAATTAAATTTTCTCAGAGTCTTCACAAATACAGTAACAACTTCTTAAAATTAGTACATATGGGGGCCTCCCTGGTGGCGCAGCGGTTAAGCGCTGCGCTGTGGAGCTGTCGGCAGCAGCGACGCGAGTTCGACGCCCAGCCGGGGAGAATCCCACATGGTGCAGCAGACCTCTCCTGCCTCGCCCGCTGCTCCCCTCAGCAGTGTATTTCTGATCTGCCTGTTCTGCTCTCCGCTCTGTCTCTGGTGAAGCCTCTCGCCACTCCACACCTCTGGCCTGTACCCCAGCTGTATGTATAAATAAATAAATCTTAAAAAAAAAAAATTAGTACATATGGCCAAAATTTAAAATAAAAATCAAGATGTCTCTGTCATTGTCTTTTACCTCCAAAGGGTTAATTATCAACAACACCTATAAAAATTCTAATTAAAAGTCCCAAATTTTAAAATCACAATCTACAATTTTGATAAACAATAATTAGTTCAAAATTGAATAGCTTAATATAAACCATACATGCCTTAAGGTTATGTTACAGGGCAGGGAGAGGGGCACTCCAGAACCCACAAGCCTGTCCGTTCTAAATAGGTTCTACCATCCACAGCATCAACACAAAACATATTAGGCCTTTAGTGGAAAAAAACCTTAATACAATTAGAAAAGACAGAGAATATAGTTGTAAATCAAGCATCAAATGTTACCTGTCCCCTCATGGGTAAAAGTCCACCCAAATGGGATTGGGACAAAAAAGGGCCTGAAAGCCTGCCGCAAGTGTAAAACACCTTTCAACAGGGACCCATAGAAAAGGGTCAGAAACAGCTAGACAATTCTTGGAGGAAGAGAACAAAATCAAAATCCAGATCAACATTGCCATAGTTAACATTGCCCCACAGGTCTCTAACCTACATCTGTTTCAATCAGTCCAGGCCAGTGCAGCTTCTTTACATGTCTCTCTGCTCCTTGTGCCTCTTCTGGCCTCCATCCTGCTTCCTTCCTTCTCCAGTCCCCTCTTTCTCTCCTGCTCAGCTCCACCCTCCCTTGGGTGGGGCAGGGAACCTGGAACACTCCCTTTTTCCTGGGGCCCACCCTGTTACAGTTATAATGTTGAATATTAATACTTTTATTCTGCGTGTTTGCTTAAAAAAATCTCATGGTGTTCAATTTAATGTAATCTCACCTATATATAATTAAATTAAATCACGTGTTTATATATAAGTCATCTAGTCTATAAAAATAATAAACAATTAGCACAATGTCTTACAATCTAAAATTTAAAAATAAAATATTATAACTAAATACAAATATATATTTAAAAATTGTATTTATGTACTTCAACAACTTTCTCAAAAAAATTTAAGTTAATATCAATACCAAATTAATAAAAATGTTCTGAAATACCTAAGACTTCTTAAAACCTAATACATTCTGGTAGACGGTCCTAATGCTGACCACAGTAAAACTACCAACTCCAAGTCCATGGTCCTAAAAGCAGTGACCATATAATTACCTGCCTCCTTCAAAACATTCATAAGATAATGGTTAAGCCAGTCAATCATAAAAAAAATAATAAATTTACTCAAAAGCAAAAAATCCTTCATCACTTCAGGCTGCATTTTCTGAGGCTATAAAAATTATACTAATATGGACCTCCAAACTGTAAAAACACAAGTCATTTACTCTCTCCTACTATCTCAAAATTTTCAATATATAGCTAACATCCCTCATAACTCAACATGACAAACTATATTTTAAAAAGGCAATTATCTCCTTAAAATACATTTTTTTTAAACAAAAAAGGGGGTATCTAGAGATACAAAGCTCTATTTACTTTTAACTTTCTATGTTGCAAATTCCTCCAGCCCAACAGCTGTTGAACAACATTTCATTCCTAATTCTTCTGACCTCACAGCAGTAGAACATTTTAACTCAGCAGAACCAAGCCCTAAGCCTTGGCCTTATACCACCACCTGTTACAAGTACCAATCCGGCTGGGACCTATAGACCTTCTAACCTGCGGGAGAGGGGATGTTTCTTTTCGCCAACAATAGGACCACTCTGGGGTCCAGTAAAAACAGTGAGATTGACGAGTCTTCTCGAAAACCACGACTCACCACGCAGCCAAAAAACTCACCTGGGGGCACATCACAGGCCTGACCACTAATGCTGAAGATCTACTCCAGATGGGGAGTAACCTGCACCTCTGAAAGTCTGTTTCTGGCTCTCCTCGCTTGCATTACAGCTGACTCCTTGGTGGGGACCCTTCTTCTGCTCCTCCTTTCCATTCCTACTGTTGAGGCTCGAGTAAAGTGGGCACAAGTTATCAATCCCCCCGTCTTTCATGTTGTCAGCTGGGGAGACCCAAAACCCCCATTGGATCTAGTGACTCCTTCATGTAGGTGGGCCAGAGACCCCATTCTCCTTAACTGAATATTCCACTCACAGTCTTACTTCCCCTTGGGCTACCCCTAGTCCAGAACACCCCTTATGCTTGATTCTATCCCTTAATACTTGCTGTGCCCCTGTGTCCTCACAATGGTGTATGAATAATTTAGTTCAAGCTCCCTCTGATGAATCACAAATTGTTACTATTCATCACCAGTGCTTTCTATGCACAGTGGGAATAGGAAGGTTTGACACTAAACTAACTATGACCCCCTCCAGGCCTCTCTGATTCCTATTTGCCATTGACCATGGGCAAAAATGGCTCATGGAAACAATGATTTCCGTTGGGAAGTTTGCAGATCCACCTTCTCCTCAGGAACTGCCTTATTTAAAACTTGCTCCTTACAAAATTGGAGCCCACAAGGCCTCCTGGTTGTGGATAAAAATAAAACATGGCAGGGCAGGGCCTGGAATTGGGCTCTTCCCTGATGTTACCAGCACCCCCATCTTTCCTGAAATCCAGGCTTTGCCAGTCCTGTCTTAGGAGTCTGTGGTAACAACCATCCTTTATGCTCACCCCCAGACAAAGATTTGGAGAGCTGCTACTCCAGACTTCCCCTGTGTTCTACGCCATGGCCCGGCCTATCTCACTCAGGGCAAATGTCTATGGAATCTCACAGATACTTTCAGTTATACCCGAGTCTGAGTCTGTACCTCCCGTCCATATCTGTTCTTGTTACCCTCTTACCTACCACCCCCCTCTGGTGGTGGTTTCACCTTTCCAGCTGCCAGACTTACCACCCCCTGTAGTGACAATCACTGTCTCCACAATCATTCTATCTTCTTTATTAAACAGCAGAAACGGACCTGGGTTCCTGTTAACCTTACACACCCCTGGGAGGGCGGATCCCCCTTAGCTCAACTGGTCCATGCTCTAGGCCACCAGAATAGATAGATCGTCACTTTTTAGCCTCTTTGGTCACTGGAATTATTTTCCTCGTCTCTCTGGCGGCTGCCGCAGCCTAGGCCTCATCTGCTTTGGCTAACTCTCTTCAAACAGCCAATGAGGCTCATCAACACATGACCAATGCCACTAAAGATTTGTTGGCACAGGCCCGTATAGATCAACTGATTCTTGCCTGGCTTGCCATGCTACGGCTTGGCGAACACCCGCAGTCTTCATGGATGCGCTCTCTCCTGCAATGTGTCACCAGTTATGACCAGTTTTGTGTCACCAATCTCACTACTAATAATCTCACTTCTTCTTGGATGTCTCAAAAACAAGACCTGCTTCAGCCATTTAGTTCTCCTTTACATTCTTCTGTCCAAGAACTACAGACTAAACTTCTCCAACTTCATAAAATCCAGCAAAAAAATCACAACAAAATATTAATGGTCTCCTGACCCTCTCTTCCTTGACAGCCCCCCACACTTGGTGGTCCAGCCTTACTGCCCACACTCTTATTCAGATCATCTTGTCTCTTTGTTATTTTCTTTGCCTTTAGAATAGGACCCTGGTGCAGCCACGGTGCGTGCTTCTGCAGACGACAATCAATGATGATTTACAAGATGGCTGTTTATCATCCTTCACCCCCATCCTCCCCTTCTGCCCTATGAACAAAAAGGGGGATATGTGGACTCTAACATTTGGGGTCTCTGAACCTGTTTGTGTGTGGCTTCTCTATGCACCTCTGTGTGTGTGTGTGTGTGTGTGTGTGTGTGTGTGTGTGTGTGTGAAATAATTGGATGAGGCTTCCCCCATGAAGGCCTTGAGACAATGGCCCACATCACAAGGCAGCTGGGGACGCCCAGGTAGTCACTGACTGACTGTGTGGCCATGGTGTGAGGGGGTCTGGGAGTAGTTCGGAAATGACAACAAGTACCTGCCAGAAGTCCTCCCTGGATGCCTGGCCGACATGTGCCCCATTGTTCCCCATAAAGTTGATTACCCTTTGTCTCCCCTGGACCCTGCTCCTCCTGCCATTGTCACATCATCAGTCATGCTTGTGTGTTACTGCTAATAAACAGCAAGGGGGCTGCTCCCTGGGCAGCAGAGTCTTAACTTGCAAACCTGCTCCACGACTCCTCCCTCAAGTGTGTTCCCAGGAACGTGCTGGCGTGTTCCTGACCAACAGACTTTTCTACAGCGACCCCAAAGGAGATGAACATTAGGAGGTGGGGGAAGGAGCTGTCAGGGGTGAAGGTGCCACCACATCTTAGTAGGAGACCAGGAGGAGGGCCCTGCCCAGCTCCTTACACCTCAACCCAACCATGAGAAATCTCTAAGCCCCTTCCTTCTTCAGATCCGATGCTTTTTCAGTCCTGTTCAAAAACTGCTTCTCATGGATCTGTACTTATTGGGGTGTTGTACTGACACTCTTCACTCTGTGCGATTTGAATTCATTTATGCTGAATGTCTTAATGTCTTAATGTCAGCTTAATGTTTTATTGTCCTCCCATTGCCTTATGTCGTGTGCCCTGTCTCTCCTCTTTCACACACACACACACACACACACACACACACACACTCTCACTTCTCCTTGGGAACCAGCTCCTCACTCAGCACTGGGGTTTATCTGACCCTCAGTCTCTGGTTCCCCTCAGAGCTCCCTCTCTGCATCGTCTCTACTCAGCGGTGTCTGAGCAGCCCCAGGAGTCCCTGCACTTCCTGCCTTTGACCTTGTGGGAAACCAGCCCCTCAGCCTGCATGACAGTGAGGGGGCAAAGGTGAAGTCCTGAGGTCAGCGACTGAGGGAGAAGAAAATTTACTTTTTTTATTCTCTTTAAGACATTTTCTTTTTTCCCTCATTTTCTTTGTTCCCTCATTTTAACTGAGGCAACATGGGTTCACACACGGTCTGTGTCAGAGGCACAGGTCACAGCTCTTCAGATGTTGGTTACCACATCACACCCTCCTAAGGGCACCCACAGTCCTCACCATAGTCCTCGGGCCTCTTCCCACTCTGTTTCCTGCTCACACCCTCCCACACAGCCTCAATTCTGCAGTCATATTTCTGGAGTTTGTTTTGGTTTAGTTTCATCTGTCCCTGCTGTGTTTATTTATATTCCACATATGAACGAAATCATTCAGTATTTGACTTTCTGCTTCAACCTTATTTCACTAGCGTAATCACAGGTCATTAGGGAAGACAAAAAGAACGACAGCGACATGCATCACACCTAGTAGGGCTGGAAACGCAAACACGGCACAATCCCAGGTGCTGCTGAGGATGTGGACAGCAGGACCCCGCACCCCTGCCGGCAGGAATGGGGGATGGCGCCGTCACTGTGGAGGATATTTGACAGTTTGTTTGAAAACTGAAAAACTAACCCTACAACCCACTGTTCCAGCTAGTTACCCAGCTAATGTGAAAACTTACATTTGCACAAAACCCTGCATGCCTGTAAATGTTTATAGCAGAACACCCATCAGTGTGAGCTGCCCTCCTTCCAAAGTGACCTCCTTCCAAAGACAACAGCATCTAAACAAATGAAACAAAAACAAGCTTTGCAGGAAGAAAGCTGGGAAACTACCTTAGCCTGGTGTTGAGGGTTAACACCGTCAGCGATCAGTCAGGGGGGCGTGATGAGCACTGACGTGCTGAGTGGACAGTGGCCCTGCTCCTCTGTGGGCTGCTCTCCCAAACCCACAGTCCCACTCAAAAAGAAAAAAACAAAAAAACCAACCCTAAATTGAGAGACACTATCCCTGAGCAGTACTCCTTGATGGAGGCTAAGAGTAGATAATTTAGGATGGAGGGGTCACAAGACCAGACACTGGAGGGGGGTGGGGAGAAGTGATTAACATAGAAATGCAAACCACTTGGGCGCCAACTGCCAGTATCAGGTGCTATGGGCAGTATAAGGAGGCGCAGACCAGAGGTGGGATATGGAGATGGAGGCCACTGCAGGGAATCCTTGGTCCTGACAAATCAACCTAGTCACTCCCTAGGCATAATTAATTTAACCATAGATAACAAGTCCACAAAGGAATGAGCCCCTCCCAACTAGAACACTAAATCAGTGCACATTCTGGCCTGGGAAGATGCAGCTCTGCTCCCAAGGCTGCCTGCTGGGGCCTGCAGGCTTTTCCTAACACACCTGCCCTTTTCAGGGGCAGCTCTGCCTGTCTGCTTGTGTCTGTGCAAGTATTTCTTTCTCTGTGTGTGTGTGCATGTGTGTGCATGCACACCACTTGAAGGGGTAATCTGGTGAAACTTCTCAGAGGTGACCCAAGAACCCCCATCTGTGAACCCAACACCTCTCCAAAACAAAGTCACTCCTCACTGATGTCAATGTTATAAAAACAAGGAAAGTCTGAGAAACTGTCATCCAGGAAAGCTGGAGCATAAAATGGACATTAGCAATAACTAATGAAAGTTTGGCATCAGTAATTATGTACATTGCTTCATTAGCTGTAAAAACAAACAACAAACAAAAAAACAACTTGATTCATGTAGGATGTTAACAAAGTAGAAATGGTGTGAGATAAACAACAACTGTACAACATTCGCAACTTTTCTGTAAATCTAACAGTATTCTTTAAATGTCATTTTTCTTAAACGCCCTCAATATTTAATAGCTTGTGGAAGGAAAATTATTTCTACTTTCCAGTTTTCCCAGGTATCGCTGTCCAGGGACTGAAGAGGGGGGTTCTGGGAAAAGAGATGGAGGAGCAGGGCTCCGGGATCTCCTCTCCTCTGAGCCCTGGTTCTCTGACTCCTCATAGAGTATGTCAGTCCTCAAGCTGCCTGCCCTCCAGGACAACCAACCCCGCCCAACTCAGACCCCGCCCAGTCCTGGCAGCTCAACCAGAATTCAGAATAGCGCGCAGCGCCCCCGTGTGGCCACAGGGCAGAGCACAGAAGACCAGAGGGGCCCTTTTTCCTGCTCAGCCAGGCCCTCCCCAGGGCTCCCTGGGCTCCCAGCTGCAGGACAGAGATCTGCACATCAGGGGGCGCCCAAGTCCAGTATCAGGTCAGAAGTCCTCGGATTTTCTTCCTAGTCAGTCCTACAGCCTAAGGACAGAAGCAAGTTTCCTGGTCATAACAGCTGATTCCCAGACTATGGGCAGAGCCCCCAATATAGATGTTCCTTCATCTTAGGATGGAAACTTGGAATCCAGAGTCTCTGTAATTTGTTTCTACTTCTACTTCCAAGGATGAAAGCAGAATCAATCTTAAATTCTCCCCAGGAGCCCAGGTCCTCGCCCAAAAAAGGACAGGATTCCAGGGAAAAGATGAGGCCCGAGGGCCGTCCATCAATCCATGTCTTGCAGCAGAGGGGAGTAGAAGTGATGGGAGGATGGGGGGAGAGAAAGATTGGGAGAGCTGGGAGGTGGATTACACTGGTCAACAGTGAGATCATTACTAACTTTAAAAGGGCCTAATCTATAGTATCTTGATGTGCTGAATATGAACATAACCTTGACAATTTTTTATTAGCTCTCATTTTTAAGATATTTCATATAATTCATTTTATATGTTTCACCGTGTAAATTTATCCAGTAGGGCTGCAACAACATCCTAAATCAGCCTAGAATCATGCAATATTGCATCGCATTGCATAATACCATCATGCACACATCATCCAGAGTTGATTGCATCATTTTCTGATGCAATGCAATACTACTGCCAGGCAGCTGCTGAAGTAAGCTGACATCAGCAGTGCACTATAGAAAGCCCTGTTGGAAAGGTTGAGCATTGAAAATATTTCAGACTTTGTGCGAGACAGTTCAAGCTGCTGTTCCATAGAACTGTTATTATTTTATCCATTGAGGCACAATACAGAACAGTAATTCCTCGAAAATGCGTTCATAGCATGGACAATTTCTGCTCTGTTTTTGGGGAAGTGCCATTTGCCAACCAGAAGAAAAGTATCACTTCTCAAGTGAAGGCTTACCACCTTTACTTTGGATGCAAGGTTGGTGACCAAGACTAGCCTTGGGTCCCACATATATGCTGTGCTCCATGTACAACACAGCTTTCACAGTGGTTAAATGGCAAAAGACCATCAATGCCATTTGCAGTCCCCATGGTGTGGAGAGAGCCAAGCAACCACATAAAAGACTGTTACTTCTGCTTGATTCCTCCTCTTTCCAGCGGAATAATGAAACAAAAGAAGTTGAGAATAGTCTACCCAAATATTCCGTCTCCATTGAGATGACCGGTTCAACAATTTGCTGCAGGGTGATGCAAAACAAGTATGGAATCCTCTTCGCCTAGTGTCTACAAACTTTCTTGGGAATGCTAGGGCAGAAAACTACAAGGAACTAGTAGAAGACATGCTGATACAGTATCAGAAACTTGGCTGCAATATGTCTCTAAAGATCTACTTCCTTCATTCCCATCTGGATTTCTTCCCTGAAAACTGTGGTGTGGTTAGTGATGAACATGGCGAATGTTTTCATCAAGATATCGCATCAATGGAACAAAGATACCAGGGAAAATGGTCCCCTGCAATGCTGGCTGACTACTGCTGGACACTCCCCAGAGATGCTCCTGAACAGCTGTACAAGAGACAAGCGAAGAAATCTAAGATGTAGTAGCTATGACTTGATTTTTTGCAGGTGTTAACCGTCGGCCTATTACTATTGGCATGCATTTTGTGATGTAAACATCCATTTATTGCAGATTACAAAAAAACTAGTGCCAAAATTAGAATTTGATGGTCATATTCGTGTTGAGCACATACAAATTGATAGGAAATGACTAATTTTATTTCAGTTATATGACTTTTGTAAAAATTTGTTGACCAGTTTTATTGGTGGGAGGGCCACCAACTATAACTATAACACATCAGAGCCTTGGGCACTGTCGCAGCCTGGGGGAGAACAAAACAGAACCTGGTCAGAGCCCAGAGATGAGACCACAGGAGGGACTGATGGGGGCGACTACCACATGGACTCCACCTACACTGTCCACTGGGCCTCAGGGATCAAACCCCAGATCCACACTTACCTGCAGCCTGAGTGGAGCTTCCTTCTTGTCCACTTGTGGGAAGAGACATCATGTGAGACCAGGGATGACTCAAATCACAAGTCCTAAAGGAATCTTCTAATCTTGGACCACAGGGAGGGTTCCAAAACTATGATTAAAGACCTGGTCAGGACTGGGAAAAAGGAAGAAAGGACATGAGGGGGGACTAGACCAAATGCCCTCTGGGCAACACACATATGTGGATGGTACTTCCCATTAACCAGGTAGGGCAAGTTCACCCTGGGACTTGAAAGCCCCCAGTGGACAAGACCCCCCCCCCCCACTCCCTACCCTACCTGAGCGCTTCTTCCTCCACATCACAGCTGCAGCCACCACAGCTCCAGTGAGGAACCACTGGAAGGGGAACCAGGCCAGCAACGATGCCCACGGTGGGGATGGAGGACTCAGGGGGCACTGGAAGGGAAAAGGAGGTGAGACCCTGAGCCCCAGGCCTCCATATAATGCTGTGAAGGTCTCCAGAAGGGCTCCTGATGCCCCTGAGAAGAGCCTTTGTACCCACTTTCCCTCCTTACTCCATCTCAGGACTCAGGGCTCCAACAGCCCCTCATGCTGCACATGGCACGTGTATCTCAGCTCCTCTCCAGAAGGCACCACCACAGCCGCCCACTTCTGGAAGGTTCCGTCCCCCCCAGGACTGGTCTCCACCAGCTCCGTATCCTGGGTCAGGTCCTCCCCACCATGCCACCAGGTCAGGGTGATCTCCACAGGGTAGAAGCCCAGGGCCCAGCACCTCAGGGTCACCTCATGGTCAGAGATGGGGTGGTGGGTCACATGTGCCCTTTGGGGGCCTAAGTGGGAAGAATCAGAAATTTCATGCTTTGTGTTTCCTGCAGGGACACTGAAGCAGCCTCATGTGACCATCCTCAGAATGGACAGGACAATATGTTTGGAGGCATAAAGCACAGCCTGGTCTGGGGAGTCTGGGATAAGCTGGGTAGGATGGGAGTCTGGGTAGGATGCAGGTCTCTGAGCATTTTCTTCCTGACTTGGGTGGAGGGTGATTGACACAGACGGGCAGGAGTGAGATCTCCAGAAATGATCTTGAAAGAGAAACTCCTTGTTCCCAAGATGGCTGCCAGCCAAAAAGATACGGTGAAGTGGGATTTCAGGGGTGGGCTCCCCTCTTTCTCAGGAGAAACTGGATTCCTTAACTGTCCTTCAGAAAAAATAGGACCTCCGGATGTGTCTCTATCACAGAGCTGGAAAACTTGCCAGACTGCCCCCTCTCTGACCAGGAGGAGGGGGGTTTTCTGACCATTATTCAATTTCCCCTGTGGGGTGTGAGCCTCAGGGAGATCAAAGGCCTCACAGCCCCCTTACCACTGAGCTGCAGCACCTCCTTCCCCATCCCCAGGAGTCTTGAGAGGCACTCCACGCACCTGCCCCCCAGGTTGCCACTGTCATGCTCCGCTCTACCTTCCTCCTCCCACTGGCGCTGGGTGATCTGAGCCTCTGAGTCCCTGGTGGTGCAGAAGCGCAGGTCCTCGTTCAGGGTGATGTAATTGGCGCCGTGATAGGCAAAGCGATCATACCTGTGGAGGGGGAGCCTGTCGGGTCGCAAATCGCAGCCCAAAGTCCTCTGGATTGTGTGAGACCCTGAGCCCCACCCCTCAGTAAGGGCCTGGTCTCCCATCCCTCACCCAGATTTCCCACCCTGAATAATCCTAAACTTAAAAAAAAAAATACCCTCATGGAAAGTCCCTCTGGCTCTTCCAGGGTCAAGCAGGTGTCATCGCCTCGGGGAGTCACTGGGACCCTGAGACTGGGGGCAGCAGTCGGTGGGGATGGAGCTGTCACCCCTGGCCCGGGCCAGCCTTGCTCACAGGCCTCGCTCTGGTTGTAGTAGCCTCCAGGTCCTCCAGGAGCACTCTGAGCCTCTGTGGGGAGCATCTTTGATCCTGGGTTTCCTCATCCCAATCCTCCTGCCCCACCCGCTCCACCCAGGGCGCCAGCACCTCCACTCTGACCCAAAGAGTCACTGTGGAACCCGCCCGAACTGCTTGTCATCCAGGGCTTCCTGAGGGTCAACCTGGACATTGTGGTTTCTAAAACCTTAGAGAGTGGAAGCCTGGAGGCAGGAAGGGGTGAAAGCCAAAAGCCAGGCTGACCCTACTCTCTGCACAGGTCCAGAGTCCCAGGGGGATGGGGCCTGTGGGTGAAGGTGTTCGCAGAGGGAGGGGGCTGGAGAGATTGAAAAGGAGCTGCAGGTAGAGAAGGGGCAAGACTTAAGGGGACAAGAGGAGGAGGATGGTGGGAGGGACAGAAAGGGACCAGGACCTGGAGGAGCTGTTACCGGAACCGAGCTGCCTCAGCAGCTTGGGTGCCTGCAGGAGCGGTGGGGCCCCTTATCCCGCTGCTCCGGAGTCAGTTATAGCAGTCGCTCCTGCCCAGTAACTGCCATTTTTGTATGGACCAATTGTTAAAGTAGGTTACGGGTCCAAGTTATGACAGAGTCAGTCCGATGTAAAAACAAAGCAGTGGTTTATTTCTAGCTCGAGCTAGGGTCCCAATTAGCCTGGAGTACCGACGCAGCGGTCTCGTAGGCAAAAAAATGGAGACCCCCATCACAGAGTTGGTGCAGCTTATAAAGGCAGTTACAGATACAAAGGAATTCAGCAACTAGACAGATTTTGGTAATACATCAAGGGGGGGGTGGTCGTGAAGCAGATGGCCAGGGTGGTTATCTTTTAGTGTCCCTGAAGCCTTTTGCCTCTGGTGGAGGAGTCAATAGACTTTGAAGTTTTT
>PVIJ01022477.1:0-16139 GCA_004024925.1 Scalopus aquaticus
GAGCTGAACTTGGTGCTGAGGGTAAGGAGGCGGCAGCAGGGGAGGCCACTCTGCCCCATCCCAGCACGCAGGTCTCCCCACACAGGACCTCATTCAGTCTTCACAGCGACTCTGAGTTACCATCGCCCTCACCCCTGGCATGGAAAGGCCAGAGAGGAAATGGGACTTTCTCAAGGTCACAGGCAGCCCCCTAAGCCTGACTGCCCGGCCCACCCTCTGTTTCCAGCCTGACATGCTGAGGGAGTGAAATGGTGTGTGGTGTGGCAGGCAGGAAACTCCAGGGAGGTCACACGGGGGCAGGGAGAGGCACTCCTGGCCTGGGGAAATCCACCAGGCTATTGGCTATAGACAGCTGGGTCCTGTTACCTCAGAGGGACACAGAAGTCAACTCATTCCCATAGAAGGTCGATGGTACTATGCAAAGATGAAGTCCTGAGAAGGATGGGCTGGAAGGCACTGTGCCACAGAGGACACCCAGGAGTCCTGGGTTTAGGCCTGGGCCTTTTGGACAAGTCACCTCCTTCTGGGCCTATTTCCTCAGTGTGTGTGTGTGTGTGTGTGTGTGTGTGTGTGTGTGTGTGGCCTGGGCCTTTTGGACAAGTCACCTCCTTCTGGGCCTATTTCCTCAGTGTGTGTGTGTGTGTGTGTGTGTGTGTGTGTAAGGGAGGGACTCTTTGGATGCCATAGACTCTGATGTCTGACCAAAGCTGACTCTCTGGGAAGTGACACTGCTATGAGCTGAGGCCGGGGCACAGAGGGAATGAGAAATGCTGCTGCATGTGTAACCCGCTGCCCTTCTTCCTTCAAAGCCAGACACCCGCCTCCTTAGTGCTCCACCTCTCCATGGCTAGCGATGGAGCAAGTGCCACAGCAGTGGGGGCTCAGCTCCCCCCACCCTCATTTTCCAAGCGGTAAAAGGAGCACGGTCCAAGCTGACACAATCACCAGCTTGTCAGGGGAGACAAAGGCCAGCCAGGCTCCCGGGCTTGGTGGACAGCTGCCTGGATGGAATGACAGATGACAGGAATGCAGAATTTAGACGCCTTTTAAATGTTAGTACTGTAGTAGCCTAGATTCTTAGAACCTCTAAAATATAGAATAACGATGCATTTGAATCATAGATGCGGAAAATCTTCATTTCAAAGAGCAACAATAGCAGCACATTGAAACATAGAAAAATGTAGAAGAGCTCAGAATTACACAGTTTAGATATGGGATGGCTACAGAACCTCAGACACTTCAAATCACAATTCAGAATAACCAGCATTGGAAACAGCCAGCGTGGGAAGGCTGATTTCCCAGAATAATAACACTTGGTAATCACACCATCCAAGCAACCTGGGTGAATATCCCAGTGCTAGAAGCTGAATATTCATTTCCAAGTCTCCTGGAATCTTGTTCTTGCCTTCCCAGGACCTCAGAGGACAGTGAAGGTTTTGCTCTGCTCTAGTGGCTTCCCCCACCTCTGCCTGAGCACTGCGTCACTTCAGGCCCCGACTAAGGTACGGGAGAGCTGAAGAAAGTCCACAGCCAGGTCTGTCCCACCATCACTGAATTGAAATCTCCAGTAACAACTTTGTTTTGAATTTCCACAATTTTGCTTAACAGAATTAAATTATTATTATTATTAAATTATTATTATTAAAATATTATTCAACATATAACCAAGATATTTTATCCATTTTGTTTTTGAACTAAGTCTTATAAACACAACGTGTATTTTAATTTGGACTAGCCACGTTTCAAGTATTGGTAGTGTCACGTGACCGGTAGCTACTACATTCAACAACGAAGTCCCAGCAAGTTCCTGGAACAAATTTCAGTTGTGGTTTACATGTGGACCATAGGATCTCAGAAGTCCAGTAATCTATAGGAAATGTTACATATTTTAAGGGAAAAGTTTTTCCCATGCATTGTCTTTCCTATTTTTATAATGGTACCATTCCCCATAAAAAATATTTTGAGGAATTTCCTTAGAAAGAGTGACCTTTTCATTAGATCATTTAGCTGCAGCAACCTTTGTAATGAGGCACTTGTTTTGTTTCCTTTTTTCCCCGTGGATGGTTCAGAGTGGAGGGAGCACAGACACTGGCAGACATATCAAGGTGTGTGATACTTATACTCCAGCTGGGGGGTTCCGTGTGAGCAGGAGAGTTCCCTGGTGTTGTGCAGTTGCCGTGAGTATAAGATGTCACCACTGCTTGGGACAGGGCTCCACAGAAGCTAGCGAGTGATTTGCCAGGACATTAGGAACAACAGCAAGAAGAGCAATTGCCCACAGAGAGTGTTTTACATAAGCCAGCGACTGTTCTAAGTGCTTTACATTATTAACTCACTTCATTCTCAACCCGAAAGGTAGATTCTGATTAATACGATTCACATTGTATATATGAGGAAGCTGAGGTACAGATAGGTGACCTGACTGCCCAAAGTCACATAACTAGTGGCAGATCAGGTTAAAATCAAGCTTTCTGGCTCAGGATTCTGCCTTGAAATTACTCTGGAACCCTTACTTTGAACCATCGCCTCCCATTACAAGGCATCAAGTGGAGGAAGGAGTGAGTGGGACAGAGTGAGGTAAAGGACTTTTCATTTCTTCAGTAAATACTCTGAGAATAATCTGGTTAGGGTAAGTCCTTCTGTCTTTTATCTTCTGTGCTAGGGACCATTTCTGAAGTGGATACGGGTCTCTGGCTTTTGATAGGTTCTTCTCTGGTGCAGGGAAAGGTGACCTAGTGAATTGCAGAGGCAATGGCTGGCTCTCCTCAGGAACAGAGGAGCTTGGACATCAGGCCCTGTCTCTCAGAAGAACTGAGCTCTGCAGGCTCTGCCAGGCATCATCTTGCAGAGGACTCTAATTTAGGGGATCATTTGATTTGCCCTTACATTCTTTTTTGCAAGCCTTACTCTCGAAAGAAGCTGTAGACTGTGGAATAACATTCCAACAAGTGGACGATTTACCAAATTGTTTTACTACTTCTTTGGGACATCAGCACGGTAAAAAGAGATGTGTCTCTTTTTTCTTTCCTTTTTAGAACATCCACCAGGCTGTGACCATGTCTGGAATGCCAAGAGTGGGAATAAAGACTGTGAGCTTGAAGTCCTGGAGGAAGCGTACACCACAGAACATTGGCTGGAGAGGACACACGAGGCGAGCAGAGGAACAGCACCAAATTAAAAAAAAAAAACAAAAACCTCCCCAGGTAATTTTAATACAAGGTCCAGTTAAGAAACACTGACCTGGCCATCTTATCCATGTTATGGAGGGACAAAGAGAACGCAACTAACTGGCCCAAGACACACAGCACTGTCCTTAGCCTCCACACCAAGGTCAGGTCCTCCGGCCTCTACTTGCTTCCCCTGCCTGAGCCCCTTTTGCTCCAAGGGCCCTGTCCGCAAGTTGCTGCATCTACCTCAGAGCCCCCCTGCTTAGGAGTGTTCTGAGGGTCTTGGGGACTAAGTGGGTTGGGACAGAGATACCTGGAGGCCACTAGACTCACAAAGTCAGCCCCTCTCTCCCCTCCATCCACATGCACAAAGCCCTCCAGGTTGCTTCAAAGGGAGGTCACATGGAACTATGAAGTTCATTGAGGTCAACACCCAGCCTCCAGGTTAGCCGGTAAGTGAAGAAAGACCCCAGGCCTGAGGACTCAGAAGTCAGGGGACATCCGTATCACTGGCGCACTGTGAGACCTTGGACAGGTCACTTGGCCTATCTCCGTCAAAATGACCTCAAAGCAGAGGCTGGACAGAGAACCTCTGGGAAGCCTTCCAGCTTTGCCTCTTCACCTCACTCAACATGACCATGCACTGAAGGGGATGGGAGCCCTCAGCGGCCTTCGCTGGCTTGTTCCTGGACAATCAGGAGGTTCCTTCCTACATCCAACCCGCAATATCCCAGCTGCAGTTTCAGCCCTTTGCCTCCTACAGTTTAAGTATCCCCAGCCTTCCTGTACCCTGGTTGAGGGTGCTCTCCCTCCCTGCTGCTATAGGTCTGCTGATTTTGCTGACTCCATTGGGAGCTGGATCCCAAACAAATGGGGGGTGGCGGCGTCATCAGAAGCTGTCAGAACCTCTAGCAGGTCAGGGGTCCTGCTGGGTCAGTGTTTCCTCCAGTAAGAGAGATTTCTAGGCAAGGATCTTTATTGGCTAAGGAAAGAGGGCCCAAGCGGCAACCTCCCTAATGGGGAAGTGGGCACCCAGCTACTCCTTAGACCACTGTTTCTCAAATTTTAAGATGCCCACGAGTCACCTGGGAGCTTATAAAAGTACCAATTCTGATGCAGTGGGCCCCTGGCTCTGCATTTCTAATAAGCTTCTGAGAGGCTGCAGCTGCTGCTGGTCTACAGCCCACACTCTGAGAAGCAAGCCTTAGGTGCTCATAAACAAAGGCCTTTTACTCCTAAGAACGCCTTATTTCTGTTTAGCTTGGCTTGCAATTCATTCCCAGTTCATGAGAGCCACGCAACCCTGTGGGGCGGATGATCCCCATCTCCGGGCGCACAGAGCCAGGGACACCGAAGTGCAGCAGGGCGAGGGGCCTGCCCATGGACGCCCATCCGGCCGCGCTCCTTCCTCTAGACGCCTCTTCTGTGGCTGGTTGGAACCACATACCTAGGCAGTGAGCGGCCTCACTTGGTGACTCCCTCGCCTACCTCCCACTCAACTGGAGGTAAAGCCGGCTCCTCTGCTGGAGGCCTCCAGGGGGACCCCAGAGGGGTCCTGCTGAATTGTACTGGTTACTGATCTGCTCCCAGTAGGCTGAGTTGATGGAACAGAGGGTTAGGAATCAGAGGCTCTAGAGCCAAGCTCACTAGGCACCAATCTCAGTTGTATCCTTGGCTGCTGTGTGACCCTGGGGGAATTCCTCAACTTCTCTAAGAACATCAATGATGTGCAAGGATTTGGCACCATCCCGGCGACACTGAGGGTGCCCAGTCGACATTAGCTCTCTGCCTTCCTTTCTTTTTCCATATCATAACTGAGTCTTGTTCATTTCTTCCTTCCTTCCTCAAATACATATGATAGCCCACCTCTGAGGGAAGTTTGCCTGAGATGGGATCTGAGCTGTGTGACCCTGGGTAAGTCACTTACCCTCTCAGTGCCAACCAGTCTTCTCCTCTGTGCTGTGGCAATAGAAAGAGTGCAGAGAGGACTGTTTTGAGGATTAGATGAGTCAGTACATGTAAAGGGCTTACTGCAGTGTCAGTAGTTGGGTGATGGTGAGGAGAGGGGTATCCCCAAGGTGGGGAGCATTATGACAAGGGATAGGAAGCTCCTCTACTCCTTGTTGAGGAGTGTGAAGCTCCCACAGGCTGTGAAGCCCACAAAGTCATTAGCACAGTGCCTGGCACATCATCAGTCCTTAGCAAATACAGAAGCTGCTGCTACTTCAGTGCTGAACCCGTGTCTGCCATGACACCCGCTACAGAGCTGGGCCATCACAGGGAGATAGCTGACACTGGCGGTGTCACTGTGCTAGCGATTTTGTGGGCTTCCTGCCCTGCGCCACCCCACCCCAAGATCACAGTTAAAAGAGAACATGGATGCACTCAGCTGGTCATTTGGAAACATAGAGGAGGGAATGACTGAGGACAGGGACAGCTCAAATGGCCTGTGGGAGCTTCACACTCCTCAACTAGGAGTAGAGGAGTTTCCTACCCCTTGTCATCATGCTCCCACCTAGGGGACACCCCTCTCTCCACCATCACCCAACTCTTGCACAAGCCTCCCTCCCTAGCCACAGGCAGGGGGGTTAGGAGTGCAAAGTAGGCGGGAAGCTGGTGGTGCACTCTGGCCCACTGCCTGATTTCTGCCTGGCCAATGCACAGCAGGTGCTGTGGCATGTGCCAGGGGATAGGCCCCTTCTTGTGGGCAGAGAAGAGCAGTGGGAAAGGTCGGCCCTGGGTCAGACAGAGCCTAACCAGCTGTAGGACCACAGGCAAGTTACTTAACCCCTTTGTGCCGCCCTGTTACAAAATGAAAGAAAGGGAGGGAGAAAAGGAGAGAGAGGAGGTGGGCAGATGGACTGCAGAAGGGTGTAGACTGCAGACCTGGCCGGGCGAAAGCGCAAAGCCAAGGAGACAGTGAGACAGAGCTGTTTCATAAGCCGGCATGGAGCTCTCCTTTCCCACCTCCTACCCTGCTCCATGGACCTTCCTTCCCTGAATGCTTTGCCTGACTTCTCTGCAGCCCTTTGGGGTGGAGGAAGTGGCTGCTGCAGACTGGTGGGGAGGGGAGCCCAGCTCTTAAACGCAGGCCAGAGGTGTTATATCCTCAAAGCAAAAGCTGGGCTACCTTCTCCCCCAGACAAAGCCACAGGGACTAGGAGGGACCCACTGCGGACTCCATCCTGGGGGGACTGCCTCAGACATAGTGTAGAGGCAAACACCAACATCACAAATATGCCCCCAAGTGCCCCAGCAGACAAGGCAGGGGTGAGGACAGCCCCCAGCTCACACCCTCCCTAGGAGCCCACACACCCTCCCCTGCTCCCCTGTAACTACTGCAGCAAGCATGCTGTGAGCGCCTGCGTATGCAGGGCGGTGCTGGGCTGCTTACTGGGTGGAGGGGCAAATGGTACAACTTTATAGTTTTTAAACACGTTCAGGCTGCCTGGGTGCCTCTGCATCTCACAGAAATCCTGAGAGATGGGCTTCATGATTGAATCTTTTTAATAGACTCAGGGGTTTGGGGCGCAAGGGCAGGAGCGACTTGGCCAAAGTTGAGCAGCCCTGAGCTGCGGGCTGGGGCCAGTGCTTGGGTCTTCTGACCCCAAAGCCTGTGCTCTCCCTGTCAGCCAAGCAGCCACCAGACCCAGGCTGGGAAGGGCCCCCCGGAACTGAGAGAGATCAGCCTGAGGCCAGGCAGATCCTAGCAAGAGTGTGGGTGCCAGGTCAGAGGCACAGAGGGGTATGGGAGACATGCCACACTGGACCAGGCTTGGAGAAGAGAATGGAGAAAATGAGAGTGAAATACTGGCCGAGAGCACAGTTGTGGGAAGGCTCAGCACAACTCAAACAGCAGACATCAGACCACCTCCCGTACCCAGGCTGGGGCCGCATTTGGGCACTCCCCATCCTCCAGGGACCGAATGGAGAGGCAGGACAGGTGAGAAGCTATGGAAGGCCTTACTACCAGGTCCTGGGGTGGGGGGTGAGTGATGGTCATAAAAAGCAGGGTTCAGAGAGGAGAGCCTTTAGGCCTGGGGAAGCTGCCCTAAGGGAGGGGGCTTCAAGCTGGGCTCTGATAGGGGGGAATGAGGGAAGAGATTGGGGAAAGGCACTGCAGACTGCAGAGACAGTCTGAGCAAGCTCTGGGGGTGTGTGTTTGTGTGCAAGCGCATGCGTGTGCACAGGTACATGTGAGCACCTGAGTGTGTGGTGAAGCCTGGAGGCAGGGAAGAATTAGGGACTGTGGCAACTGAGGCAGCTTCTCATCTACCCTCATCAACCTTGCAAAGCCAAATTTGTGAGCCTCAAGTTCACAAATGAGGGCAGATATGGCTTGGGGAGGCCCAGCCAGCTAGTAAGTAATAGCAACAAGAGCTGCCATTTACAGAAAGCTTGTGGGGGGCCAAACTCTATTAGCTGCTTTGCCCACACATTTCCCACAAATACCCTACAAAATGGGTGAGTCCATTTTATAGCTGCCAGGGTGAAGTCGCACAGTACACTCCAGCACACAGCTGGGTGACAAAAAAAGTGAGGTCTAAGCCCAGCATAGCTGGACTCAGTTACTCCACACCCCCTGTCCTTATTGAGGTTGAGGAGAGCAAGGAATGGCACAATCAGAACCTTCCATAGTGTTAACAGAACCACCCTGAGCTACTCTAAGCAGAAAATAGTGTGAGAGGTACAGGCCAAGAGCCTGCCACACAGGAGACCAAGAGCAGGTGAGGAATTAATGAGTGAGTGAGTGAGTGAGTGGAGTCCTTGTGATGTTCAGAGGAGAGCAGTCCCTTTGAACTTGGAGGACATGGAAAAACAGAGAAGGCTGCCTGGAAGAGGTGGTACCAGGGAGTTACTCAGCCCAAGGATGCAATAGCTCTCCTACCACTAAGGCTTCCAGACGGTTCAGGGACCAAGGATAGGTCCTGTCTTTGGGCCTGGGGCAAAGGACTGAGAAGGTGAGACCAACAAACATGATGAAATTCCTGAGGGCTCCAAGTCACTATCTGTGGTCCCTTCAAAAGGAGAACTGGCAGCTGAGGATGTGAAACTGGCCCTCTCAGATTCTTTCCTGCCAGGCTCGGGGCAGCAGGATGTAAAAGTGGCTACCCATGAGCCCCCATGCCCTGTACCCCGCCCTCCACTCCCCACCCCCACAATCCAGCAGCTGTTTCTACTTGTCTGTGCCAAGACAAGCAATTGGCAGTGCCATCCCTCTGCCTGGGCCAGAGAGAAGCTGACAGCTTACAAGTCAGCAGTGGGCACCTTCCCGTCGCTCCTCATGGAGCTCCCTACTTCACTCAGGTAGAGTCCAGCTTCCAGGACCTGGTCCCTGTCCCCGTGCTAGGACTCCTGAGGAAGCACAGGCCTCCCTGCAGCCTATTCCAGAGTCCCACTAAGGACCCCCACTGAGGACCCCTACCGAAAGTCGGGAAGCACTTTCTTAGGCCTCTGGCACTACTCCTCTAAAGCTGAGCTGAGCCTAGTTATCCTGACAGTCACAACAGCTAACAGTGCCACCACGAGGTGCCCAGCAACCTGTCAAGCACTTCAAATAAAATAACTCACTTATATCCATAACATCCTATGAGGTAGGTCTTATCTTCATCTTACAAAGGAGAAAACTGAGACTTAGAGACACTTTGTTCATTTTCCCAAAAGCACACAGCTACTAGTACGAGGCAGTGCTGGGGTTTCAACCATGGCAGGCTGTGTTCAGAACCCCATCTGAAGGAGACGGTCTGGGAAAGGAGGGAGAAGAGACCCAAAGCCTCAGCATGGGGTTTGGGGGACCATACCAACATCAGCACCCATCCAACAACAGGCCCTACACCATCGCCTTCAACACCTGCCCTGGCCATCTTTCTCGGAGTGCTCCCGACCCTCCAGGCTCTGTGCCAAGCACTGGAACATCTCGGCCCAACCCTGTCAATGCAGGTCAGTCTACAGTTCAGGTTATGTAGCAAAGCAGGCCGCAAGTCCGAGGCCTGGTGCTTCCTCACGGGAATCACGTAATGACGTTGGTTATCCACCCCTTTCCTTCTTTCTTCCCTCCAACTTCTTCACTTTCCTCCTCCCTCACTCCCTTCCTTTCAGTCTTCCTCTCACCGCCCCCTTCTTCTCTTGTTCTCTCCTTCCCCCTCTTCCTCTCTCTTTTCCTTCCTCCCTTTATTGATCTTCCCTGACCTATAGTGCTCACCTGGTGCAGTGAGAAAACCTGTTTCCCCACCAGTACCTCAGTGGCTCTGAAGTAATCAGTGGTCCTGGGCTGAGGTCTGCTGGAAGGTGGGGGTTGGGGGGGAAGCCCTGCCCATTCTCAGTCTCTTTCTGCCAGTCCCAGCCCCAGGATCCAGCCACTCTGGCTCCAGAGGAAACCCAGGCCCAATGAGGTCAGGGCCAGAATCGAGGGTTAGTAACCCCAGGCGGGGATCAGACATGGCTGATCCTTCCCTTCCTCCTTCGGACACCCTTCCCTTCCTCCTTCGGACACCCAAGGGGGACAGCCTTCTCTGGTCTGGGGAGAGAAGCAAAGGCCAGAGGCCAGGGGCTGCAGAGACCAGAGTCAGGGAGGAGAAGGAAGGCAGTCTCTGTTTTCCCTGCCCCTCCCCCCAGCAAGACCCTGAAAGGATTAACATCCTGCCTCTAAGGTTTCAGCTGTTCTAGGATTGATTCTCTCCCTGCTCTATTTTTCTTCTTTTGCAATCTCCAAGAAACCCGAGCTGCCAGATGGGTGGGGGCGATGATTGTTTTCTGTCTGACATCTGGATTTCATTAGCAGCCCCGGGCATGCTGACTCAGGAATGGCAGCTCCCCTGGGGCTCAGTCCCTCCCTAGGCCAGCTTGGTCCTGCTGGACACAGAAGGCACAGGTGGCGACACCCCTCAGGCCTCCCTCAAAGGAGGAACCAGCTCCCCTAGAACATTTTGGGAGTGGTAGAGAATGACGGTTTAGAAAATTTCTGCTCCTAGCTCAGTGCCTGATGGGTAGTTGCCAGTTTGGGCGTGGCTGGGCCTGAACACCATGAAGAGTGGGCAGAGGGCTAAGGGCAAGGTTACCAGATCCTGGAAGTCCTGCCCCATCCACACCCCAGTTTTGTTCCTATAGGGGCTGAGTAGGCTACCAAAGTAAGGAGCCCTGCATCTACCCCAAATTGCAGTCGTGTTTTGGACACGAGAAAGGTCCAAGGCTGAACAGCTGGTAAATAACAGAGTTGGAACTTGAAGTCTGGTCTCTGGGTGATAAATTTGAAGCTGTTTTCTTTGACCTCAACAGGATGTCACTTCACTCACACCTGGATCCTACTGTTGGTCTACGGACCCTACCTGAGCTTTTGAAGAAAGTCACTCTCTGGCGTTTTCACATATTATCATCAGAGAGGCCTGCTATGGCCACCTAATGTAAAGCAGCCACCAACTACCCTTTAGGACCACATTATGACTCCTGTGGGCCCCTTCTTCCATAAAAAGTTATTAAAATTATATGTGATGACTACATTGCTATAAAGACAAATACTATCCAGGCTGGATCCATTATTACATATTCATTATTATTACATTCATTTTTTTCTTCTAGTTTTGAAATAAATAAAAATTAGGACATTTTTGAGAGGCCCTGAAGGAATCACGAGCCCCAGGCAGTGTGCGTGGTGCTGCTCCTGGAGAGGCCGGCTGGTGTGTCTAGCACAGCACTGGCCTGGCCTGCAGCACTTCTTGCTATCTAATCGCCTCACTTTCTTGAAGATTTGTGCTGTCTAACTTTGAAACATAAGCTCCACGGGAGCAGGGACCTTTCCTGGTCTGTTCACTGCAGCATCCTCAAATGCCTATCGACTCCATGTTGGACACACAGTAGGTGTTTAACAAATATTTGCTGGATGAATAAATGAAGGAAGGCCTACCATTTCAGGCAGGTGTATTTGCATCCCAGGTAGTGGCACTCTGTCTGCACAGATGGCTATAGCAATCTGGTAGCCCTCCTTGACACCTCACCCCACTCCTTGGTCTCCTGACTGGTCACTGTACCCCTCAGATGTTACTTCCTTATCATGTCCAGAGTTTGCCCCTCCCCGTCAACCTCTGCTTGTCCTTGCCCTGTATCCGGTCTTCTCATCTATCCTGGTCCCTGGAGCTTTCTTCTGCAGTCTTGCCTTGTTCAGTCTGGCCTCCAACCTGCCACCAATGATCTTTCAAAATGCCAATCTGAATATGTCACCTAAAACCCTTGGATGGTTTCTCCCTGCTCTCCAGTTAAGGTCCAAGTTTGTGCAGTCTGGCACGCAGCCCCCTCACCACCTGCTCTGGCCATACCTCTTGCTCCTTCCCTCAGGACCAGAGTGCCAGCCGTCACCAAGGACTCATGGTTCCCGGAAAGCATACTTCTGTTATTACAGGTTTTCTTGGAAGCCTTCCCCACCCCAGGGCCAGACTCCTCCTCTCTGAGGCCTCCCATGAAGCCCCAGGCAGAACTGGTCCCTCACTGCAGACTTTAACTTGGTCACGCTGAATGGCGTACAGAGTTTCTGTCTCTCCCACTGAGGACAGGTAAAGAGCTTTCCCTAGCACAGACTTGCACATAGTAGGAGCTCAGAAAGGGCTGGGTGATTACAACAGGTCCTGGGTCTGCTCTGTCTAGACAGATCACGTATCCTGGGTACAGATGTGGTACAAGCCAAGTTCCTACCACAAACACATATACCTATGTAGGCCAGATGCCTGACTGAGACACTGCCACTTGGGTTCGCGTCCTGCCACATTGTATATAGAAGCCAACGTGAGATGCCCAGCAGATGCCTCTGCTATAGCCAGCTGGGATTTCTGCAACCACAAGAGCTGGCAGCCCCTACCTACTCTTGCCCTTCTTGACTGCCCTGAGGCAGTAGCTACCCTGGGGGTAGACTAGGGGTGGACTCTTCTAGACACACTGACTTAGCCAGACCAAGCTTAGTAGGGCCTCTGCTGACATTGTCCTTGCCCCTCTTTATTTCCATCAGCCCATCTTTTTTAAAGAAACCTGGTTTTCTGACAATGATAGTGGAGATCAAAGACCAGATACTAAGACTTAGTAGAAAAGCATAGGTTCTGGAATCAGGGACCACTGAATTCGAATTCCAGCTTTGCTGCTTACTATCTATGTGACCTTAGGCAGGTCACTTAACTTCTCTAGGCCTCAGTTTTATCATCTGGCAATTGACCTGATAGAGTTTTTGAAAGACTTAACAGTATATATCCCACACTAAGCTCAGTGGTAAACTCAATGCTTAGAGACTATTATTATTGGTGTTACTCTTACTATTACCATTGAAGTGGAGACCTGAGACACTGTGTGGTGACAGCAGCAGAAGCAGGTTTTTCAAGAAATGAATGGTAAACATTCTTGGCTTGAATTCTCCGTGGTCCCGTAGTTTTAAGTGGACCTGACCCAGGTACAGACTCACCCTCCAAGGGGAGACACTGGAAATCATCCTGCCCAACATTCCACTTATACTTTGGGGGATCCTAGTCTTCATGTAGTACCCAACCCCCATCTGGAACCTATGAGAAATCCCATCAACCTGAAGCACAAAACTCTAGACATCTCTATCTTACCCCTAAGATTAAAAAAGAATTAACAGATTACCTTCCCTTGGTTCCTGTGTTCTACCACCCAGTACACTGGCAATGAATGACTTAATTGTACTTTCACTGCTGCATTCTTCAGAGCTTGGGGTTCCATCAGCAACTTCAGGACATAGCCAGAGCTGGCCTAGGGTTCCGCACTTTATACCCCTCGATAGGTAATTTAAGATTTTTAAAACATTTAGGAAATTTAAAAATCATTCCACAGAAGAAGAGGAGAAAAAGGAGCAAAAAAAAAAAAAAAAATCAAAGAAATAATGCCTGAAAACTTCCTAAATATGAAGAAAATCTTTAATTAACACATTCAAGCAACTCAACAGATGCCAAGTAGGATAAACATGAAGACATTCACAAATGAACATATCATAGTTTAACTGCTGAAAGCCAAGAGAAAATCTTGAAAGCAGCAGGAGAAAAATGACACATCATTTACAATGAATTTCTAATAATATAACAACTGGTTTCTCATCAGAAATGATAGAGGCCAAAAGGCTGTGGTATAACATATTTAACGTGTTCAAAGTGTGTGTGTGTGAGGGGGGATAGGTAGGGGGACTATAAGTCAAGAATTCTATACCCAGCAAAGCTATCTTTAAAAAGAAATGAAAGTGCAATGAAGACATTCCCAGACAGACAAAAACTGAGAGAATTCACTGGTAGCAGACCAACATTTCATGAAATATTAAAGGAAGTTCTTCAGGTAGAAAGCAAATGACCTCAGATAGCAATTCAAATACACATGAAAAAAATAAGGAACACTGGTAAGGTGATTATATAATTGTAAAAGATAGTATTAAGCATATTTCTTTTCCTTTCTTCTATTAGCTAATTTAATAAGCAATTGTGTAAAATTATATCTATAAAATTATAGTATTTGTCTTATAAGATATAGAAATGTAATATATGTGCCAAGAATAACAGAAAGCATGCAGGTGGGAACAAATTATCTTGGGCTAAGGAAATGACTCTTGGTGATAACTTGACTCCATGGGGATAAATGAAGAGAACCAGAAATATGGAGCCTTATTTGACAAAAACTGTGTGGGTATATAATTGTTCTCCTTTATTCTTTCAGCTTCTTTAAAACATAAGAAATTAAATAAAGTAAAAATTATAACAGGTATTGCTGAATTTGTAATATATATATAAGTGTAATATGTATAACAATAATGTCACAAAAACAGGGAAAAGAGAAAAAAAAATATGAGCGTATTCCTATCTCTCACTGGAGTTAAATTATATTCTGGTAAATTAAGAATCTGTACAAAATAAGCATAAGAGTGACCGCTGAGGAAACAGCTAAAGGAAATAGATAAATAGCTAAAAACAAATATAGTGGAAAAAGCCATTAAGTAAATAAAAATGTTACATTAGAAAACATCACCTAATACAAAATGAAGCAGTAGAGAAGATTAGAAGAACTAAAAGAATATATGAATAGTTTACAAAACAAAGAGTAAAATAGCAGTCCTAAATCTGACTATATCAATAACAGCATATAAGAAAACAAAATTAATAACAGCATCATCAAAGAAGTGAACAGATTAAACAACCAGCCAAAAGGCAGGGGTTTTCACATTGTATAAAAAATAAACCAAGATCCAAATACATGTTATCTACAGGAGACACACTTTAGATTCAAAGGTATAAATTGATTGAAATTAAAAGAATAGAATAAGATCTATCAGGTAAACAGCAGCCATAACAAAGAGGGTTGTACTAACATCAGATAAAACAGAGTTTAAAACAAAAAACATTCATGATAAAGAGGGACATTTTATAATAATAAAAGTATCAACACATCAGGAAAATACAATTGTACACATATGTACTTCTAATAACAGAGCACCAAAATACATGCATCAGAAACTGACAGAATTAAAGAAAAACAGATGATTCAAAAATAATAGTTGGAAATTCAATACCCCTGAAGAATTAGGCAGAACATTAATAAGAAGACAGAAGACACAAACATTATAAACCAACTGGACATCTATACAGAGAGTTAAGAATACTCTCTGTATAACAGCACACATATTCTTCTCAAATACACATGAAACATTCTCTTGATAGCCCAAAAGTTAGGCAATGAAATAAATCACAATAAATTCAGAAGCACTGAAATAATATTAACTAGGTTAGCAAATTACAATGGATTATATTAGAAATCATTTCAAATAAGATGTTTCAAAACCCCCAAATACGTGAGTACCAGTGGATCAAAAAAAAAAAAAATCAGAAAGGGAATCAGAAAATACCCAGTGATAAATAAAAATGAAAATCCTGTTATCAAAATTTATGGGATGCAGCTCAGAGGAAAATTTACAGCTATAAACATCTATATTAAAAAAGGAAGATATAAAATCAGTAACCTAATCTTCTACCTGAAGAAACTAGAAAAAGATAAGCAAATCAAATTTAAAGCAATTATTATTTCCCTTGAAAGAGGGAAATACTAAAGGTTAGTATGAAGAGTTTAGAGAAAGAAATCAGAAAGAGAGTTGTATACCCATGTTCATAGCAGCATTATTCACAATAGCCCAAAGATGGAAACAATCCAGTTGTCATTGATGGATAAAAGAATAAACAAAGTGTGGTATATGTAATGAGTTCAAGTGTTAAAAAGAGGAAGACAATTTTAACACATACTGCAATATGGATGAACTGTAAGGATATTATGCTATATGAAATAAACCAGTTAAAAAGGATAAATGCTATTTGACTCCATTTATATGAGGCACCTAGCATAGTGAAATTCATAGAGACAGTAAGTAGAATGGTGGTCTGCCAGGACATGGGGGAGACAGGGAGATGGAGCTATTGCTTAATGGGTAGAGTTTCAGTTTTACAAGATAAAAGTTCTGTGGATGGATGGTGGTGATGGTTACACAACAAAGTGGAGATATTTAGTAACACTGAACTTACACTCAAAAAGGGTTAAACTAGTAACTTTTAGGTTATGTGTATTTTACCACAATTTTAAAAAAGATTACAGAGGAAAATAATAAAATAGAGAATTGAAGAAATTCATAAGAAATAAACTAAACCATAAGAAAGCTCAACAAAATTGGCTAACTTTTAGACAGACTGACAAAGAAAAAAGATTCAAATTACGAGAATCAGAAATGAAAGTGGAGACATTATTACCAACCTTACAGAACCAAAAGGATCATTAGAGAATATTCTGAACAACCATATGCCAATAAATTAGATAACTTAGATGAAATGGAAAATTTAGAAATACACAAAATACAGAAACTGACTCAAGAAGAAATAAAAGATCTAAATAGACCTATAATGAGTAAAGAGACTGAATTAGTAATAAAAATCTACCTGCAAAAGAAAGCACAAGCTC
>PVIJ01022478.1:0-16093 GCA_004024925.1 Scalopus aquaticus
CTGGAGCAGGAGCTGGCTGGCTGGATCTGGTTTGAGCTGGTTCCCAGCGGGTACCTTTGTAGCAAGTTCTGGAACACCAAGAACTTCTGCCGAGGTGGCTGACTGGTTTGGGTGGGGGGTGGGGATCTTTGACTTTTTGACCTTCCTGCTCCCTGCTTACACATTCTTTGTCTGTTTTGGAAGTCAGCCCTTGCAAAACTGAACAAGTGGGACCACATCAAACTCAAAAGCTTCTGCTAATTGCCACAACAGTCAATTGGATGGTGAAGGATAGCCTTGGCCTTTGGTAGTGACCTGGAGGGAGCGGACACACATACTGATTTTCAGGGCTGCCCATTGGAAACTTCTGTCGTGTTCCAGTGCAGTATTGCCTCAATTTAATAAAAGAGGAGCGAGAGAGTGCCCTGCTTGAGTCCCGGTGAGAAGTAGCGCAGAACGCCTGTAACTTGTATGAGGGAGTAGGCCAGGAGGAAAGAGGGTGACCGGAGGGGGGCGACATAATATCTGAATAACTACTTGGAAAGTATTTTAAGTTTCACGACTGAAAAACCTGATGGTTGATCAAGGATTATTTAATCCATGAAATAATCACAGTGAGCTCAAGCCCAGATGCATGTGATACAGAGTAAGACCTGCAGTGGCGCACTGGTTGGCCAGTGGGCAGAATAAATTTTAAAGAGGCTTCTATTTCTTTCCATGGGTGGCTGGATGAATGATGTGCTGAAGTGGAATTTCAGACAGACCAAGATTAGGTTTGTATTTGATGCAGAGTATTAAGGGCTTCTTAAAAAGATTAAATCAAAACCTTATTACAGTCAGCTAATGCCTTATTAAAGTAGCAGACTTTTTTTTTTTGCTTTTCAAGTTTTTCATTGAAACTTGTGTTTGTGAGTATTATTAAACTTCTTGGGATTAAGGCCTTTAAAGCCCCTTGTTTGCAAAGCCCTATTATTCTGTTCTCTGCAGGAGCTCAGCAAGCCCTCTACCTATCTGCCCTCCCCATCCTTGTTATTACACAGGGGCTTAAGGAAGACAAAGGGTGCATCTGAGAAGAGGTGACCCCGCGCCTCTGAATCACATACAGTGTTGTAAGCCTGTGTCACCGCAGTGAAAACAAGAGAGAAAGGGGCGCTGAACAGCACTGGGAGGGTAACTGGGCCAGAGAGAGATATTTGCCATTGTTCGTTCACTTTTGCCATACTGTCCTCTCATCCTCTCCCGGGGCCCCTGGGCAACGATGACACTGGAGACAGTGTTTAGTCTCTAAGGAGAACTTTGGCGCGGCCTCTGTGGTGGCTTCACCAGAGTCTGTGATCTGGAAGTGTGGCTTCTTAGCTCAGGGCTTTAGGCTTTTCTCCCCTCTCTACTCTGTGCAAGTCTGCCTTCGCTTGGAACGCCCCTCTTCCTCAGTTTGGCTGCTCTAAACTACACTCATCCTGTCCTTCTCGGTTCTCTCAAATGCTTCCGTAGCGTCACTTCCACAAGCAGCTGATCGTCAGTGACTGAGGTATGAACGCAGACCTCTAAAGGCATAGTGCTGCAAGCCAGCATTACCTCAATAAAAATAATAAATTAAAAGAAAGTTTTTAGTGATCTCCAATATTCCACCTTGGCATACTTAGTGGTCAAACTTGAAAGTCTTATCAGCTCCAAGGTCACGATTTCCTTGTAGGGAAGGACTTCTCTGTCCCGAACAGCCTCTACTGTGCCCGTTCTCCGCCTGCCAGGCCTTATGGGTACATGTGTGCGCGCTGCTGGCCTGTTCACTAAGACTCACTTGCTTTCTCTGTGTAAATACCACAGTGTCCTGTAAATGTATCACATTGTTTTGGTAAAAATTCTCCCACAAACCCTAGTGGGTAATATCAGATTGGACAAACAGGAATGCATTCTGGGTAAATGGGGATTTTCTCATCACTATGTAATTAAAGCAGAATAAAGAAGAAAAAGAAAGAAAAGGCTTGCTCTGGAAGCAAAAACTGTAGCTTTCATCCTTAAGCCCTGTTTTCAAGTGTTGGGGCTTATCTGGACCGCCGCCTCTTTTCCTGCTTTCTTGTCTGTGTCCCCTTCTCGCACCAACATAGTTAAAATTGTCTGAACACAAACTGCAGATGTAGATTCAGAAGCTGAGGTGACATCTCCCACAGTAACGCATGTGCCTACCCTGGACACTTATATTTTGCCACATAGTTCAACTGTTTGGATATTCCCCATGGGTGGAAGCTCAAAGGACACAATCAGCTTGTACCTAGCTGCTAATTTGCCCAGCTCTGTAGTATAAGAGTGACCAGCTAGCACCCAGGGGGTGGAAGGTTTTGCCAACACGAACCACTGAAGGGAATGATGACAGGAATCAAAAGGAGCCCGCTACACTGATCCACAGCTCTCTCGCGAACACGTAACGGTATCACAGGGAAGCATGTGTTGATAGTTTGCAAATGGCAAAACTGCATCTCCTCTTACCCTAAGTAGTATTCCATTGTGTGGCTATGCCGTGTCTTTCTAGCCTACTTCCCTGTCTTTAGGCACTTCGGCTATTTCTTGGCTGCTGTAAATGCTGCAATGAACACAGGAGTGCGTGTCTCCCTTGGAATTAGTGTTGTTGTATTCTTCACAACCCAAGGAGAGGAATTGCTGGATCATATGGTAGATCTATTTTTAACATTTTGAGAAACCTCTGTGCTGTTTTCCACTTGGTAGGAATGTCGGATAAGCATCTTTTTTTTTTCCCTAGAACAACTTTTTAGTTATCACTTACTGGTGAATATCAGGCAGGTTGCTGTTAGTATGTAAGTGACTTTTACGGATTCTTGTTTCCTCAAAAAGCAGAGGAAAAGGGGGTTTGTGTAACTAACCAGTGACCTTTAACACCAAAGACCCTCTTTTGTTTAACAGTAGTCTGTTAAGGAGGCTTCTGATTACTCCTACCAGATGTGTGGATTGTTCCAGAAATCAATTACTCCATTCAACTGGGAATCTCCTGAGTTAATTTAACCACTTCTTTCTTTGTGTGTGTACTGAAAGGACAGTTAAGAGGCAAGAAGTAGGCTGTCCAAAGCCTACTACACTACAACAAAGAATCCCAACCAAGTGAAGATTTGATATTTTGGGTTTTTTTTTTTTAACATAAAATGAAAAACTTCTCATAAATTTGGCTAAATGATATAAATTTGAATTGCTGGCAACATAATTTTCTATAAAGCATGAGAGAACAATCAGCTGAAAGATCAGCTTTGTTTTATTCAGCATTACAGAAAATACTTCTTTACTAATCAAGAAAAGGGAGAATTAGGGTGGACGCCCACTGTTTCATAACCAGTCTCTCTTTCTGGATCATGAGAACAGCTGGGGACTATAGCCTTTTTGTTGCCTCAGATTATCAGTACAATCCCCTACAAGCCTTCCCCCCTTGGGCCTCACATCACTTGTTATAGATAAAGTTGTACCAAATATGGATGTACCTTCCAGCTCTAAGTGTGTGCAGCTCTGTGAACCATGTTTGCCTCCACTGCTATATAAAGTACCATTTTGGGTGGCAGCCAGAGGGAGGCAAAAGCCATACCCATTTGTAGGTTCTTCCTCTCTCTCTCTCTCTCTCTCTCTCTCTCTCTCTCTCTCTCTCTCTCTCTCTCTCTCTCTCTCTTTCTCTCTCTCTCTCTCTCCCCTCCCCCCCACACACACACAAGAGCTGGGGTGCAGGCCAGAGGTCTGGGTGTTGAGAGGATTCACCAGAGACAGAGTGGGGACCAGAGTAGGTAGATCCACTGAAATACACTGCTGAGGGGAGCAGCAGGTGAGACAGGAGAGGTCTGCCGCGCCATGTGGGAAGCTCCCTGGCCGGGGATTGAACTTGTGCTGCAGTGGCTGCCAATAGCTTCATAGTGCTGACACTTAACCCCTTTGCCACCAGGGAGGCTCCTGGAGGGTATTTCTTTGAACGTACTCACACAGAAGAGTGCATTTGCTTCTAGAGCTGTGTACAGGGGATATGATGTAGGTGTAAAATACACATCAACTCTCCAAGACTTGTCATATAGTTCAGCTATTTGTATATTCTCTTCCCATGCATGTGAGCAGCTTGAACATAAAGGTTAGCTCTCCTTCTGTGTCCCTCGGAGGGCCTAGACCAGTGCCCTGTAGAGGGGTGCCCAGCCAATGAACAGGAGGTGTGAAGGCCAGAATCCACGTGCACATGTCAGTTTGTATAAACTACTCCATTGTTAGCATATTGATTCCATGTTGACATAATATTTTAGATGTAGTTGATTATATGAAATATGTTATAGAATTAGTTTATCTGTTGCTTTTCCACTTTTTTATGTGTTACTCTAGAAAATTGTAAATGCTATTCATGGCTTATATTTTCTTTCTGTTGGATACAGTGACTCCCAAGGCACAAGACCTTAGTTCCTGTTTACTTAGAAACCTCCAAACTTGTGGTTCTTGGCTTTGAACTCATTTTAGAATCATGTGGGGATGTTTTAAAAAGTACTGGTCCCCTCCCTCCTTCCTATGACTGTGACTCACCTGATATAACCCACAGTGACCTTTCTTCTATGCTCTGAATTTCTTCCATGAGGTGGGGGGGGGTACAACGATAAAGAAATAATATCAACAAAATAAGGGGTCAGACAAAACCAAACCAATAACAAACCCTAGAAATCTAACTGTTGAACTGAGGCTACCGGAAGGGTAGGAGCCCTACTTTAGAGGCTGACTTTAGAGGTGCTTCAAAGAGGTATGTTACTGTGATTGTGAATTGCCAAATTTGGTGCCACCTACAGCGGTGGTCATACCTTGCCAAGATGATAGCAAGTTACTAAGAGGAAAGTCTCACTAAATTATCTTATGTTTTTACAGTATCTTGAGACTTTACCCATCAGTTGCCTAATATTTTTGATGAAATGCCCCTTTCCTGAGTTAACGATTAAGTTCAAGGTAACTCTGTTGTCCAGTTTATTTTTGGGTGGCTCTGCACCGAGCTGTGTGACGTTGTGCAAACGACTACTCTAAGCTCTGCTTATAAAACAGGATTCTTAGTAGTGCCAGCCTCATGCTCTGGTTGTGAGGATTTAGTGAGTTACTCTGTCAGCTGCCATGCCTAGCACAGTGCATGCAGAACAATAGCTGAGGCATGGACGGCGGGGTGAAGGCATGGATGAAAGCATCAGTAGCACTATTACAGGGGAAGTGCATGCTTCCAGAGATGTTTCCTCTCTAGACGAATATGAGAATATCAGGGGTTAGTATGGAGCTAATTGCCAAAGCCCAGCTTACTTTCTCTGTCAAATATTTAGACTCTGTGTATCTCCATTTCCCTGACATCTTCATAAAGGAGCTGCTGGACCTACATGGAAAGCGAGATAAAACATCTACAAATTGACGTTTACACTGGCTTCAGAACACACTTTCCATTTCCATTTGTCTTAGTGAATCTAAGCGTTCTCACGTGTGAAAAATGACAAATACAGGTAATTTATAGCAGAATGTAAGTTCTACTAAACAGGGAGCTATTAAAATGGACAAGCATGAGTTTAGGTTAATTAGGTTTGTAATTAGTAACTATATATTATTGAAATATGTATATTTAAGTACTTATGAAAAGTGTAGAAGGCTCTGAACTATTTACGTACTTTTCTCCAGCTTTTCTTTAGCTGTTTTCAGAAAAATGGAGGGACTTTGAGGGAATTATGAGCAAGACAGAATGACAAAGACAAATACTGGACTTTTACAAAGTGGATGATTCAACACAGTAAAATACTTATAAGAATTAGTGGACACTAAAATGACATGAACTTTCTGAAATTAAGAGGGAGAGAGAGTCAAAGGGGTAAAAGGGATGGGAAAAATAAAGAAAAAAGAAAAAGAAAAAAGAAAAATTAACTTTAGACAATACATACTGAAATAAGTATGACGCATTCCAGTGCCTGTATGGACAAAACCCAGAGCAGAGGGCTAACTAGTAGCCCAGCTTTTTCTTTTTAAACCCAACTGTAAAAGGATAGTGATATTAACTCTATAAAGGTATTAAATGGCTTTAGGTTTTTTCATGTAAGGTGAAGTTTGAAAAGAGAACATCCTGCTTTTTTATTCAGGAAACATTTTCTGAAAGTCCTTCTTCCTACTATAATCACCAAATCACATCTGAATGAAACTTTGGAAAGAAGAAAATCGCAAACCTCTTGAGTTAAGAGAGAGTCACGGCTGCAGTAAATGTCAGTGATGTGCTTTGAAGTCCGGTCAAGTGTAGAGAGATTCAACCCTGCCATGATTCAGTGGAACCCTCATTTTAAAGCCAAATCACCTCCCTGGCTTAATTTTCTTTTTTGTTTTCATTTTATTTGTCTTTACACCATGGATCATTTTCTTTTGACATCTCCATCATAAGCACTGTGTGGAGTGGTAGAAGAGAGAATGACAGGACTGCTCACGTGTCCAGTGAGAGGGCGACAAAGAGGAACAAAGGTTCAAGGCTAGTAAGGAAGGCTGGAGGTACAGCTGGCACAGCAGGCACTCAGTGACTGAGTGACAGTCAGGTGCGGCTTTAGCGCAGGCCGTGTGCTTGGGCAAACAGAAGGAAATATGCATTTACAGTGCCTTTACTGTATTCTCAACATGATATTTTATAGCAATTAACTGTATGTACAAATCTTAAAAACATCTTTATGGATAATTGCATGCTTCATTATTGTTACTTCATTTTCATTTAATTCTAAAAAAATTAATGGTGCCATTTTGACAAGTACTTAGTGTTTTCAAAACTGTGAATACTGTATTCCTTAAACTGTTTGCTATACATTTTCACAAACTTTCCCCCAATCTGAAAAAGTCGATAGATATTGGCAGAAACCTGCCTCTCTGCCTGCCAAGGAAAAGTGACCCACCCAATTAATCGGTTGCAAGCTAGAGGAAAGTGGGCCTCCATATTTTTTCATGGCGATTATTTGGCCACTTGGCAACAGGCTACCAAATGAATTACTGACTCTCTGGACCTCAGCCTATTTGGATTTCCATGACTGGCTTTCTGTTCTGAGGCTCCGCAGAATGCCTGGGGGAAATGAAAAAAAAAAAAAGCTAAAAATGCTAGCTGTGTAACTTACCAGGTGTAGATTACACTGGTCAACAAGGTTTTACAAAAGTCAAATTACTGAAATAAAATTAGTCATTTCCTATCAATTTGTATGTGCTCAACACGAATATGACAGTCAAATTCTAATTTTGGCTCTAGTTTTTTTTTTGTAATCTGCAATAAATGGATGTTTACATCATGAAATGCATGCCAATAGTAATAGGCCTACGGTTAATTAATACCTGTAAAAAATCAAGCCATAGACGACTTCTTAGATCTCTTCGCTTGGCTCTTGTACAGCTGATCAGGAGCATCTCTGGGGAGTGTCCAGCAGTAGTCAGCCAGCACTGTAGAGGACCATTTTCCCTGGTATCTTTGTTCCATTGATGCGATATCTTGATGAAAATGTTTGCCATGTTCATCACGAACCATACCACAGTTTTCAGGGAAGAAATCCAGATGCGAATGAAGGACGTGGATCTTTAGAGACATAGTGCGGCCAAGTTTCTGATACTGCATCAGCATGTCTTCTACTAGTTCCTTGTAGTTTTCTGCCCTGACATTCCCAAGAAAGTTTGTAGACACTAGGCGAAAAGCATTCCATGCTTGTTTCGCATCACCCTGCAGCAAGTTGTTGAACCCGTCATCTCAATGCAGACGGAATGTTTGGATAGACTATTCTCAACTTCTTTTGCGTCGTTATTCCGCCAGAAAGAGGAGGAACCAAGCAGAAGGAACAGTCTTTTCTGTGGTTGCTTGGCTCTCTCCACACCATGGGGATTGCAAATGGCATTGATGGTCTTTTGCCATTGAACCACTGTGAAAACTGTGTTGTACATGGAGCACAGCATAGATGCGGGCCCAAGGCTTTGGTGGTCACCAACCTTGCATCCAAAGTAAAGATGATAAGCCTTCTTCACTTGAGAAGTGATAATTTTCTTCTGATTGGCAAATGTCACTTCCCCAAAAATAGAGCAGAAATTGTTCACGCTATGAACGCACTTTCGAGGCATGACTGTTCTGTATTGTGCCTAAATGGATAAAATCATAACAGTTCTATGGAACAGTAGCTTAAACTGTCTCGCATAAAGTCTGAAATATTTTCAGTGCTCAACCTTTCCGACAGGGCTTTCTAGAGTGCACTACTGACGTCAGTTTACTTCAGCAGCCGCCTGGCAGTTGTATTGCATTGCATCAGAAAATGATGCCATCAACTCTGGATGATGTGTGCATGATGATATTATGCAATGTGATGCAATATGACATTATTCTAGGCTGATTTAGGATGTTGTTGCAGTCCTACTGGCTAAATTTACATGGTGAAACATATAAAATGAATTCCATGAAATATCTTCAAAACGAGAGCTAATAAAACATTTTCAGGGTTATATTCATGTTGAGCACACCAAGATACTACAGATGAGGGCCTTTAAAGTCAGTAATGATCTCACTGTTGACCAGTGTTATCTAAGGTAAAGTATTAATAGTCTTGACAACAGGGTAGCTGAGTGGGAGAAATACTGACCCCTTGGACTCAGATGCCATTGGATGAATCTCTGAAATTCAATGAACTGGCCCACATAGCAGCTGCAATGCTCTCTGTGGTGGGGAGTGATGAAATTAAACAGCACTGACGAGGAATCCCAGTAAGGGTTGTATTTGTGGTGAATTGTTGAGAACAGAAGAAAGGAGAGATACAGACTCTGTGCAGTCAAATTCCGATTCACGCTTATTAGCTGCTCGACCTCTATGGCTTCCAGAGAGAGAAATTAGATCATGTGGCTACAAGCACTGAGGATAATACTTGACACCTATTCGTTTCTTGACAAATGTTCTTTTTCTTTCTTCCCTTAAAACTTGGAGTTCTGTTAGTGTATAAAGGACACTGAGAAAGTTTTATTTTTACTTATCAATTGATGGCATAAGGATGACCTATGGTAGACCCATATAACTTTTTATGATCTTTTAAAACCTTTCTACCATTGTATGATAGTACAAACTTTCAAATTTATATCTTGTCAGGTGCTCACATTTTTTTAAATAATGGGAAAGAATACTAGGCTTGGGATACAACTGCACTGGTAAATGAACGCAAAGTTCATTTTTCTAGAACATGTTGCAGCTATTATATGAATCTGAAGATATTGTTTTCTTTATCAGTTTTTTTGTGTTTATTTATGTATATCTTTATCAGTTTTTGTCACTTTGTCCTAATCTCTTGGAAGATGTTGACATTTAGTGTAAATAGTGCCCTACCATTCACTAATTTCTTTTTTTTTTAAAAGATTTATTTTTTATTTATACATACAAGTTGGGGTACAGGCCAGAGGCGTGGGGCGGCGAGAGGGTTCACCAGAGACAGAGTGGGGAGCAGAACAGGCAGATCAGAAATACACTGCTGAGGGGAGCAGCGGGCGAGGCAGGAGAGGTCTGCTGCACCATGTGGGACTCTCCCCGTCTGGGCGTCGAACTCGCATCGCTGCTGCCAACAGCTCCACAGCGCAGCGCTCAACCGCTGCGCCACCGGGGAGGCCCCCCATTCACTAATTTCCACAGTGGCAAAGCACAGAATGAGCCACTGTGATGTCAGCACTGAAAGGTAAATGCCACCTGCTTGTTTGTGCAGGTGTGAATGACAGGCCGCACACCTCACAGCCCTTCCGTCACGCACAGCTCCCCTCAGCCTGGATGGCTGGCTGATTCCCACCCGGCTGGGCCTTCTTTCATTTATTCTTTGAAACTACCTAGGAGTCGATGCATTCATTGTGATGAATCATTCAGGCAGAAAATATTATATTTGAGCACACTTACTAGACCAAGAATTCTGAGGTGATGGAACCTTGGCGATACCTAAGGCACGGCTCCAACCTTAAGGTGTTTATCGTCTAACAGGAGCTAAGACCTGCCTACAGAGAACTCTAACACAAGATAAAAGCATAGAAGTGAATTATAGTGCTTTGGGATTGAGGCAATAGTACTTAAAAGTTAGGGCTTTGGCATCAGAATGCTTGGGTTTAAATACTGCCCCACCATTCACCAGGTATATGAACTTGAACAAGTCTCTTAGCGATTCTGGGCCTTGGTGTTAACAGCTGTAAAATGGGGATGACAATACTACTATACCCCATAGGTACAATCCATAAGGGCTGGTTCATGTACAGGAAGCCCCTCAAACATTGCCTAGCAAGGGGAAACACTATATGTGTCAGTCGTTGTTAGTAGCAGTTGTAGTAGTAGTAGTTACAATAATCCTTATGATAGGAATTATAGGAACTTTAGGGAATTCTTATGCTGTGAAATTATGGGGACATACTTAGGATGACCTTGCCTGCTTAAGGAAACCTCTAGTGAAACACAGGACATATTTTAAAATGAGCAATACTATCCCTTTGGTATACATGTTGAGTTTGGCCTTATTATGTGAGTGGAGCCATTTAATAGCCATATAAATAGGCAGGCCTTAGCCACTAAAAATGGCCCAACCAGAATGTGGCGTCTCAGACAATGGAGGCAACCAATAAGATGTCCATCTTCATGTCCAAGCTTGAGTCTCAGAGAGCTCTTCCCTCTGAGATACCAGTCACATCATCGGCCAAGCTTGCAAACTGTAGGGATCACCTGTGGTTAAAGTTAAAGCTGTGCTGAAAGTCTAGCAATAAGAGAAATTAATTTCCATGTCCCAGATACCTCAGCTTACAAACCCCTACATCATGCAGAAATTTTAGTATGAAGTGTTGCTATTTGCAATACTAAACTATGCCCAGTAGGGGGCGTGTTTACAAGCAACAGGCACAGCCTCAGGATGATGGCAGGCAAAGCCTGGTAACTATCTCCCGCTGACCCTTGGACATACTTAGAAAGTACAGCTGCATTTAGCAGGTGGCTCATGATTTAGTATATTCCCATTGTGTGCCCAACTATAGATAGCAGATGGATGTCATCGTGAAAGTGACTCTTTCTCATGGGTTGCCGTAACCTTTGGTTCCCTTCATTCATCTGGACCCTGGTCATCACTAAGCCCACAGGCTGCTGTTATAAGACAGAGGCACTTCAGTACTGGAAGAGCCCACAAATCTCCCTTCTCCAATGAGCTCTAGCACAGGGAGCTCAAAGGTCTCTTTGCAGATACACAGCAAGCCCCTGGATGTTCTTGAGACACAGAGCAATTAAAATGGATCTCTTTTTGAGACTTCTGTGTGTTATATTTTGAAAGCTCTATGCAAACATCATTTCTGTAGGCCCAAAAGTAAGGCACTCACATTGCATTGGAAAAATTATCATTATACCTCTTAATCAAAAGAGGATTTAAAGGTGGCCAGTGCAGGTATTCGACCAGTAATAAAACAGTCCTCCAAGGATTAAGCCTTGAGTATCTTCTGCCCAATTTATGTACTTTCCATCAGAAAACTTAACTAGTACCCTGTTTTTAATAAATATTCATTAAACATTGACCCAGAAAAGAATCATTTGCTTCCTTAGAATTTTTTTCTTGAGAAGGGGCATTTGGGATGAGTCATGTTTATTTAAAAAGACCATCAAGGCAAGTTTCCTAAAGTAAATGTATGCGTGGCAAACAGATGCTTTCAAAGTCTCCCTACAGTGGAACCAGAGATGCAGGAATATGGGACCTATGTTCAGATGACTTAGGTTGAACAACAGAACAAAGAACTTGGGTTTGACCTCATCTCCACAGCCTGGAATAAGCCAAAGTTCAGCCTCAGTTTCTTCATCTGCACAAGAAGGCAAGGGATTCTGCCGATAACACAGCATTGTCCTGAGGGAGGGGTAATTAAAATACCATAAGGGGAAAGGCTGTGTAAATGGCAAAGTGCTATTTCAATGTAAGGAGTTACTGTTGTCGCCAGCACTCTCCTGCAGTGTACAGTGAGCTAGTCAGATTGTAGAAGGAATGAATACACTGCGAGGCGATCTCGTCCCACTAGGTGGCAGACAAGCCACTTGGTAAAAACCACCGGGCTTGAGATCCCAAAACCACAGCAACATTCTGCCTTGAGAGCCAGTCCAGCAGTGGACGAAGGGTGAACTAGGCACTAGGAAAAGTAAAGATGGCCTGCATTGTTAAAACCAATTGCGTTCAAGTGCCACTGGCCGGCAGCTCACTAAGATTTTGTGTCTAGGAAAACATGGTGGTTCCTTTTGACTCTGAGCAAAAGGTCAGCTAAACAAATAATTTCTGCCAATAAGGAAAATGTTTACTGCAGCCTTATCACTAACAGACTTACTGATTACACTGGTCAACAAATTTTTACAAAAGTCATGTTACTGAAATAAAATTAGTCATTTCCTATCAATTTGTATATGCTCAACACAAATATGACAGTCAAATTCTAGTTTTGGCTCTAGTTTTTTTTTTTTTTGTAATCTGCAATAAATGGATGTTTACATCACAAAATGCATGCCAATAGTAGTAGGCCTACGGTTAATACCTGTAAAAAATCAAGTCATAGACGACTTCTTAGATCTCTTCGCTTGTCTCTTGTACAGCTGTTCAGGAGCTTCTCTGGGGAGTTCCCAGCAGTAGTCAGCCAGCATTGTAGGGGACCATTTTCCCTGGTATCTTTGTTCCACTGATGCAATCTCTTGATGAAAACTTTCCTCATGTTCATCACTAACCATACCACAGTTTTCAGGGAAGAAATCCAGATGGGAATGAAGGACGTGGATCTTTAGAGACATATTGCACCCAGGTTTCTGACACTGCATCAGCATGTCTTCTACTAGTTCCTTGTAGTTTTCTGCCCTAACATTCCCAAGAAAGTTTGTAGACACTAGGCGAAAAGCATTCCATGCTTGTTTCGCATCCCCCTGCAGCAAGTTGTTGAACTGGTCATCTCAATGCAGACGGAATGTTTGGGGAGACTATTCTCAACAGATGAGGGCCTTTTTAAGTCAGTAACGATCTCACTGTTGACCAGTGTTATTTATAAGACCTATTTATAAGACCACTTTACAAGCGATAGTTTCATCTCCGTCAGGGAACCGCCTGCTGCCTCGGCCAAGGGCGGTAGTAAATATTCCAGCTTTGGGGATTGGTGCATCTCAGTTGAACCACAACTTGGACTTTACTGCCTGAAAATAGCCTGAGATCGTAAGAAAATGAGTGGGCATGGCGGCTTTATAAGAAAACTTTATTTATGGGACGGAAATATAAATTCATTTTACATTTTCCTTAGGATTCTATTCAGTCTTTAAAAATGTAAAACCCTTCTTGGTTTAAAAACCATCCACGGAATGGCCACAGGCCTGATCTGGCCCCCAGGGAGTTTTCCAATCCCCAGATTATAGTCTTCACTCTCCGATTGACAATCAATTAATATCAATACTTTTTTTACTGCTTTTATTCTAAATATTACTGACTATCATATGTTTATGTGAGAAATGACTAAAGATCCTCGTGACATTTTTTGCTTCTCAATATAGACACGGGTCTTGTTTTGTGAGGCTAGAAATGAAAGAATTCGTTGCATTGTTGTCAAGAAAACAAGGGCATCCAGTCGCGTTTGAACTTCAGTCAGACAACGAATCATTTTTAAGTATGTGTGTCCGTCTACTGCGTAGTGTATCAAGTGTTCCTTTATCCGAGATTCGGTTTGACCTGCCTGGCCTGCGTTTTTCCTTGCCAAACCTGCTTTCGTTCTTGTCCAGGTGAACCTCACTCCATTTGCTGAGGCCTCACAAATAACCAGGGGTTATTTCACTCTTGAAGTCGAAGGTCTTCAGAGATTGGGGGTGTGGGGGGGGGCATTGCCGCTTGCTCACCATCGATGAACTTGACTTTCCAACAACGTGGGGGCACAAACAGCGGGTTTCACATCCATTTCCCAGTAGGGGCCTTTGTCCTTGAAGCCTGCAAGGTACGAAACCCATGCCCAGCGCTTGCAAAGTGCCTCAGAAATGTGAGGTCTTTTAAAGGGGCGGTGTGGGCACAACCACGGCTGCCGACTCCTCGGACTCGTGTTGTGGGGGTGGTCAGCGGAAAGCCCACCTTCTAGAAACACTTGCTAACCCCCCATGGGGATTTCCAGTGTGCCCAGGTGGCAAGTTTCCAAGCTCCAACTAGCAGGGCCGCTTGGTGCGCTCTGGGTGCCTCCCAGCACAGAGGCCGGGCTGAGCAGAGACCACAGCGAGGTCCCAGGGCGGCTTGGACCTTGAGCTGGGAAACCAAGAGTGCCTGGGACGCGAGGACTGGGTTGGGCGGGCGGCGAGCGGGAGAACGGAGGCGTCTGACGCGCACACCCCACCAGGTGGGAAGAAACTGCGCGCGGCCCCGCTCCCTGGCTCAGCCCGCTGGCGCAGAGCGAGGCCACCCCCAGAGGGCAGCGCGCGGGCGCTGGGGAGCGGGCTGAGAGGCGCCCCCTGGGGCCGCGCCTCTCCCCGGAGCTGCGGGCCCATAAAGGCGCGCTGCGAGGGCCGGTGCGCCCTGCCCCCAGGGGAGCAGATCGAGAGGCTGCGGTGCCGGAGCGCCTGGAGCAGGTAAGCGGCCACCCTGGGGTGCGTCGCCGCTTCCCTCGCGGGCTGCTCGAAGGAGCCGCGGGAGCCCGCCCGAGCGCGCCTCCCGGCCGTCCCTGCCGCGGCTCGGGCTCCCTCGTCGCCTCCAGGCGGCCCTCCACCCTATCTGGAACTTACCACACCGTTACCCAGATGGCCCGGCCGGGGCCCAGGACGAAGGGAGTGAGGCGCGCCCCGCGGGCGCACAGTGCGCACCGAGAAACTGAGCACGGTTCAATTTCGAAGGCAAAAGGCATAAAATGCCAACTGAATGCAAAAAAGGCCCCAGTGAGCCAATGGGGAAATGTGAAGTGACGAGGCCTGGGCGCGGGCCCCTTAACTGGGGCTTGGGAACTCTCCAGAATTCGGTTGCACATGAAACTTTAAAGGAACCACAGGTGGCAAGGAAGGGCTTTGGAGAGTGTTTTGCCGGAAGGGTGCCCCTGTGCCTGGGGTGGGGTGGGATTCCATGTTCCCCTCTAGCCCACCGCTGGCATTTCCTGGTCCTGCAATTCAGCTTGAATTTCCTGGGGCGCGAGCACTTTCTCTGCCCCCTTCAGACAGAGTACACCCTCACAGTGCTTTGCTCAGCTCCCGCCCCTCCCCGCGGAGGACAGCTCCCCTTCCTTCCACCTAAACCCCCAATTGCCTCTGGTCGCCAGTATGTTTTTCACCGAATCTAAGAATTGCTTTTGCTGTGTTTTGCGAGTCGGGGGCGGGGGGGGGGGGGGGGTTAGTTTATATTCCACAAATGAGTAAAACAGTCCAGTAACTTTCACTTCCTGACTTATTTCATTCAGAATCATGACCTCAGATCCATCCATTTTGTCCCCAAAGTACTTGGTCGTCATTTCTAATGGCTGAGCGGTATTCCGTGGAGTATATTTAATTTCTTTATCCACTCAACTGTCCTTGGGCATTTAGGTCGGTTCCTTGACTTGACTGTGAAGAATGTGGCTATAAACACAGGCGTGTGTGCATTTTTTTATATTAGCATTTTCGCAGTCTTGGAGTAAACGGGATTTCCATTTCTATGGCATCTCCATGCCGCTTTCCACAGAGGTGGCACCAAACTGCATTCCCGCCAACAGTATGAGGGGTCCTCTTTCTCCAGGCCTCGCCGGGTGTCGGTTTCCAGTCTTTCGCACAGGGCTGAGATGGCAGCTGGCTGAGGAGCCTTTTCATGTGCCTGCAGACCACGTGGCTGTCCTGTTGGGAGAAGGGTCTAGGTCTTTTGCCCATTTTTTTTTGACTGGGTGGTTTGGCTTTTTATTCTTGAGTAAGCAGGTTTATTTAAGGTGAGGCCTGGGGAGAGTCACAAAGCAGTCCCCCCTCCCCGCCCCCAGCAGGAGCAGGGTTCCCCTTTGAAGCACTGAGTCATGGTGGAGGGGTGGGCAAGGCTGGTGCTCTGAGGGGGCCAGGGAGGCTCCTGCGCTCTGGTCCAGCTGCAGGCCTGGACACAGCTGCAGGCTTCGCCTCCGGGTGGGGTTGCAGTGATCGTGGGGGTTGGGCCTC
>PVIJ01022479.1:0-16088 GCA_004024925.1 Scalopus aquaticus
CCCCCCGCCCCCCCCGCCATCCATTACATGCAGTACCGAATATTCTCACGCAGCAATGTCTACCCTTAAGTAGGGATCAGCAATGCCTACCAAAGTACTGGTCACAAAAGGGGGGTAAAACTGCTTTTCCAGGGCCTCCCTGGTAGCGCAGCGGTTAAGCGCTGCGCTGTGGAGCTGTCGGCAGCAGCGATGCGAGTTCGATGCCCGGCCAGGGAGAATCCCACATGGTGCGGCAGACCTCTCCTGCCTCGCCCGCTGCTCCCCCCAGCAGTGTATTTCTGATCAGCCTGTTCTGCTCCCTGCTCTGTCTCTGGTGAAGCCTCTCACCACTCCACGCCTCTAGCCTGTACTCCAGCTATATGTATACATAAATAAATCTTTAAAAAAAACCAAAAAACTGCTTTTCCAGGGCCTCCCTGGTGGTGCAATGGGTTAAGCACAGCACTTTGAAGCTATCTAGGACCACTGCAGCACAAGTTCCATCCCCAGCCAGGGAGCTTCCCACATGGTGCGGCAGACCTCTCCTGCCTTGCCCGCTGCTCCCCTCAGCAGTGTGTTTCTGTCGATCTGCCTGTTCTGCCCGCCACTCTGTCTCTGGTGAACCCTCTCACCACCCCACACCTCTGGCCTATACCCCAGCTTGTATGCATAAATAAATCTTTAAAAAAAAAAAAAAAGCAAACAGCTTTTCCGAGTTGAGAAATAGGGCAACCTGACAAAAATGAGCACCCAGTGACTGAGACCTCTCACGGAACCCAGTTCTACGACTTACCCACAAACTTGAGCTCCTCTTACCTAGAGAAACGAGAATTTCATAATTCGTTCTCATCACGTGCTTGTAAAGCTCCTTCTGCCACGCCTGCAGACTTTGCCATTCTTGCTCGGAGAAATAAATGGCAATATCCTCAAAAGTCAGAGGTGGCTGAAATTAGAGATAGAATACATGCTCAGGCATGGGTGCTCCAAGTGACTTCAGCTCCTCCTCAGAGATTTGGGAGGAGGGCCCTGTGGCTGTTGGGCTGTTCCTTCAGCTACGACCAATTCCCTCGTGTTTCTTTATGCCTACACATGTAGTTTATGTGAAATGCTTTTTCTAAGTCACACTCCATTCCACAGGCAAATATACCCCAAAGATGTGAGTTTCCATTCCCCTTACAATTACAAGGCACTGATGTTTCCTTTGTATTACTGTCTTACTTCTCTACAATAAAGTCTCAAAAGAAAAGCTGTCAAAGGATTAAACATCCTGAGTCTAAAGAACACAAGATTGCCTTACCCCCAAATGCATACTCTTACCCTAACAAGAGTCCTTATTTCTATACACCTTGTCAGCATAGGTAGTCGATGTTTGTTTGTTTTTAAAGATTTATTTATTTATGCATACAAGCTGGGGTACAGACCAGAGGCTTGGGGCGGCGAGAGGGTTCACCAGAGACAGAGTGGCGGGCAGAACAGGCAGATGGACGGAAGCACACAGCTGAGGGGAGCAGGAGAGGTCGAGGAGCAGCGGGCGAGGCAGGAGAGGTCTGCTGCACCATGTGGGAATCTCCCTGGCCAGGCTTTGAACTCGCGTTGCTGCTGCCAACAGCTCCATAGCACAGCTCCACAGCATAGCACCTAACCGTTCGCCACTGGTGAGGCCCAGTAGTCGATGTTCTTAAACCTAGTTATTAGGGTGCCTCCCTGGTGGCACAGGGCTTAAACTCTCAGCACTATCAAGCTATCGCCAGCCACTGAGGCATGAGTTCAATCCCTGGCCAGGGAGCTGACCCACAGAGCGCAGCAGACCTCTCCCATCTCCCTGCCGCTCTCCTCAGCAGTGGATTTCAGTCGATCTGCCTGTTCTGCTCCCCACTCTATCTCTGGTGAATCCTCTCACCTCCTCCCCAACCCTACCTCTGGTGTACACCCCAGTTCTTGTATGCATAAATAAATCAATCTTTAAAAAAATGCATTTGTTTCAATTTACATTACTTTGTGAGGCTAAGTAGCTTTGCATACTTTTGACGGTTTCCATGTATCTACACCTATGCTTGTCACGTCCTTTGCTCAGTGCTCTAGTGGGCTTTCAGCATTTGAATGAACTTTCTCACATTAGGCTTAGCAGGCCTTTGCCTGACTGGCAAACATTTTCTCCTGGGTGATTTCTATTTCCATAGCCCTCCACAACACACAATTATCCCAGACCAAATGTCAGTGGTGGCAAGGGTGAGAGGCACTGCACTTGGTGAGTGAAGAAATCTGAGCTGGGTAGGAATACACACCCTTCCAGCACAGCCCCCCTACTTCCAATTACTCCATTAGGGTACTACTCCTCCACATCTGCTCTCACAATTTTCCATCTGATTTCATATCACTTTTCTTCTAACACTTCCTAAAATTTCACAAATCCCAATCCTTCTTACAGCCACTCCCACAAGTAAATTTCAGGTAATTTTTGAAGTAACTATGTTTTAATCATCTAACAAGTCTAAAACTACTGTTCTTAGTAGGTTCCTCTTGTCTATTTTTCAGATCGCATGAACTTTTTGAGTGTGTGGCTAACACTTCTTCCATAAGCTCTGGTTTTTACAGAATGATTTTGCACTGCAGACTGTGACATTCAAAAACGCATAGCATGTAAAAGAGCAGAACTAAACGTGTTTGTGTTAAATAGTCTCCTTTCTATGATGAAGTTGCTTCCTTTTAAAATGTGTTCCAGAGCCTCCCTGGTGGCACAAGGGGTTAAGTCTCAGCACTATGAAGCTATCGGCAGCCACTGCAGCATGAGTTTGATCCCTGGTCAGGGAGATTCCCAGATGGCACAGCAGACCTCTCCAGTCTACCCACTGCTTCCCTCAGCAGTGGATTTCAGTAGCTCTGCTTACTCTGCTCCTTACTCTGTCTCTGGTGAAGCCTCTCACCACCCCACACCTCTGGTCTACACCCCAGCTTGGATGCATAAATAAATCTTTAAAAAAAAGAAAATGTTTTCCAAAAATGCTCCAAGTTTCCAGCTTATTAACCTTCAGAAGTTTAAAAGATCCAGAAAATAAGAGATTATAACAAACATCCCAAGATTCACCACTGATTTGGTATATTTTATATTTTTTGCCTTCAGATTTCCATTTAAAGAACAAAACAAGTTCTCTTGGTCTTCCTCTTAAATCTTGTTCTCATATCAGTCCTATTCTCCTCCCTTCCTACAAGGTAACTATTCCGATGAATCTGGTAACTTCAGTTCAGGTTTTAATTCATTCACACATGTGCAGCCATCAATACACAGTTCTGCTTTGTCGTTGACACACAAATGCTTCATTCTACTGTCACTTGCATTTTCATTCAAAGTCTCCAGAGCTGTGCACGCTGACAAAGAGATGACCGACGTGCGTTCATGTTCAGTATTCCATTCTCGGTGGTGGTCGGTCCGTGCAGCCCCTTGCCGGGAGATACCTGCCCACCTTGCTGCCCAGGCGCCCTCCCTGTGCCTGGGTCTCCTATTCCCTACTAAGGGCTCTTCTTACACGCAACACAAACTTCAGCACATCAGCCGCTGAATCCTGACATTTCAGCTCCGGCAGAAACATCACTTAAACCATTCAGAATCAAATTTTTCCAGCACTTGCTCTGAATTCAGTAACCGCGCCGCAGCCCCGGCTCAACTCTAAGCGCCCATCGCCGACCCGGACCTCCGATCCTTTTCCCCCGGTGCGCCCCAGCCCAGACGGCGGCTCCGGGGTCTGCACGGTCCACGCTCGAGTCAGCTCAGAGTTGGGTCCGGCCACGCCCCGGCCCAGGGCGGCGGTCACCAGGGAGCCAGGCCCGGGCGCCACCCACCCCAGACGCCCCCCGCTCGCCGCCGCCCGGCCGGCCCTCAGGGTGCGGGCCGCCCAGTCAAACGCCAACCTGCTGGAACCCGAGTCCAGGCGTCCGCACAGCGGACCCCTCTTACCGAGGTCGCCCCGGCCATGGCCCTTCGCGGACCCGGCCGACCCAAGCCGCCTCCCTGCCCTGCGGCCGCCGCTCCGCTAGTCCGGAAGCCCGTCGAGCGCGGTGCACGCTGGGGCTCGGCGGCGGGGCGCGGAACCGCCCACAGCGCCCCCTGCGGCCGGGAGGCCGAGGCCCGCCCGAGTAACCTGTGCCGCCCGAGTTACCAGCCTGGTGACGCTCTGTCGGCTAGTCCGACATCCCGCCCCGAAGGTCCTATTTTGCAAGGACCTGTGTCAAGTCGACACATAGCATTGCTGAGTCCATGGACTTTAATTAGGAACGCGACTCAGAGTCTACAAAATTCAATGAATGGTTTTATAACCTAAATATGAATTTCAGTTTCCCTGCAACTCCTAGGCAATCTGGTTGACCTGGTTGAATCGCTTAGATAGGCAATTGCTATCCCTACTTACAACGCTTTCCTAAATAAATGTTTACTTTATATAAAACACATAACAACACTAAGAAAATTTTAAAAGAAGTGAAGGTTGTCCATAAATTTGGCACTCTAATGCAATTGCTCTTTTTCCACATATTTTATTCCACGTATTAGATTTTTCCATTCTCTGCCGACAGATATGTCTTTTTCTATTGCTCCAAGAACACGTCATTCTGGGTTTTTTCTTTTGTTTCTCCCTTGCCATTTCAGGTTTACATGGACCTCCCAATCACATAGTTGAACTCCCAAACAGCTGTTGGGTCAGGTAGCGTATTCATCTGCTAGGGCGGCCATAACGAAGAGCCACAGATGGTGACTTAATCCACAGAAATTCATTTCCTCACAGTTCCGGCGGGAGGAAGTCCCAGGTGAAGGTGGCAGCAGGGTGGTTTCCTCTGAGGTCCCTCTTCTGGGCTTGCAGGCATTGGGGTTTAGGACTTCAACCTCTAAGCTTTGACAGGGCACATTTAGTCCATTAGATCAGGCAGTTGCTCTCTACCTGACTCCCTGGAACCTCAAGTTCACAATTAAGTCTTATGTAGTGGTTCATGTTCTACCCCTCTAATGTTAGTGGATCTATCACTCAGATCCAGTAGGACTAGTGGACTGATGAGAGCAAGAAATACCAGAGGCCACCCTATGCACAGGAACAAGGCCACGTAAGGCCATGAAGAGACGACACATACAAACCGGGAGAGTTCTCACCAGACTTGATGTCAACCCTGCTAGCACCATGACGTTGGACTTCCAGCCTCGAACAGGGGAAGAACATTACTTCCACACTCAGTCTGTGGCATCTTGTTATGAAGTTTCAATATACTAATAGATCCATGGTGTTAACTCTCAGAAAGTGAAATTTTAAAAAGATGGGAGGTACCCCAATGCCAGTAACAACCAGAGCCCAAAAGCTGTTCAAGGTCAGGTCCCAGGCATGTCCAGGTTCTCCCCACACCACACTGAGACATATGTGCAGGTGTCCCTCTGGACAGATGGAGCCTCTGAAACCACCCCCGCAGGCCACATCCTGGATTGAAGTTCAACCAATTGCTGCTTGACAAATGCTCCACCAATCAATACTGCCCTGAAAATTTCTTTTGGATATGACTTAAGTTGCGTAAGTGTGCCTCCTATATCCCTCCTCAGCTTCAGCTCCAGTGCTCTTTGGGAATATCCTCCAGATTATCATTTTTAAAAAAAGATTTATTTATTTATGCATGCAGGAGCTGGGGTGTAGGCCAGAGGTATGGGGCAGGGTGAGAGGATTCACCAGAGAGAGTGGGGAGCAGAACAGGCAGATGAACTGAAATACACTGCTGAGGGGAGCAGCTGGCAAGTCAGGAGAGGTCTGCTGCACCATGTGGGAAGCTCCCTGGCCGGGGATCGAACTTTGCTGCAGTGGCTCTGGATAGCTTCATAAATGCTGCAACTTACCCCGTTGTGCCACCAGGGAGGCCCCAGATTATCATTCTGATGCTCTGAATATGCCCTTGTTTCAACACTTAAGCTGTAACAGGCACGCTGGAGTACAGTAGGTATAGGCATCACGGTCCATATTTTCATCACAAGAAACTTTATTACAAATGGAAAGAAAAGGCCAAAGAAAGATTTCTAACCTGTGACATGAGGGTGCCTGCAATGCCTTTCAAAGTTACTTTCCCTTCCTCTAGTGTGGGTCTGCTAGAACCCCAAAGCTGCTCAAGCCGCCATTCTGGCTCTGCAGTTCAGCCTTATCAGTACAGAGCCCATTTGACCAAGTCAACCAATCAACCATGGACACTGCAGAGGCGCCTCTTAAGTTAACCCAGAGCAGAATGCTTAAATCTCCTAGGACCTGAGTGTACATTATGAGGCATGTCCAGGCACGCCTGGGGAGCACTTGACTGATGCATAACTTTATGTCCCAGAGTTTCGGCAGAATGCCTTGTTAACAAGACTGGGGCCTGGAGTGAAGGCCAGGTTATCAAACTTTAAACTGTGGGCCATAAAGCAGGGCTATAAATCTAATTTGGATTTGCAGACTCCTCTCCTAAAAGTTTAGATAAACATACATTCCTTCCTCCTAATTATTTTCTCCTTATCCTCTTACCCTGAGAAACTGACTCTATAAAAAAAATTCTCACTAAATAAAAAGGCCAGGTTTTGGCTTGCATCCTGCCAGAACAGTTTGCTCCACGACTCACGTGTATCAGTGTGGTGTTGCCCAATGCAACTCTAGTCACTCCAATGACTGGATCAAAAGTTCTGAACCTTCAGGTTGTATGAGATCTGGGAAGATCGTGGCAAGGACCCGAGGGGCCTGCACACTTAAAATGCACCCCACACAGGCAGAGCTGTGCCGAGGGACACGGTCCAGAGGCCAGTCCATGCCCAGGTTCACCCTGGCACAGGGAACGGAAGTCCTTCCCTGCAGCAGCATATGGCATCACCTGCAGGATGGGACAGCCGGCGCAGGGAGAGTGCAGACACCCATCCTAGGAGCACCCTTGGTTCCGGCTGACGCTGATGCAGGGGACCTGCCACTGCAGGCCAGACTCCAACGCCTGGAATATCCCCTCAAGGAAGAAACCTGAAAGATTTTCTAACCAAAAGCTTCAAGTCTGACAGGTGAAGTTGCTACCAACCAATGGGGCCTCCTACCCAAGAGGACATGTGCATCGGTCAGATGGCATCAGGCATCTGAGAAGCTAGAGTCATTTGCAAATTGCTTAGTGAGGAGGTGGAAAACAATGCGAGTTCACCACCATGACTAAGGAAGGGAATGGAGCTATGGGGGATCCAAGGACTGAGTTGAGAACAACGATTAAATTTTATTGACTGAATGTGAGTTACAGGCGAAGAAATGTGGGCGTGGCTGAAGTTCATTGGCAAGGCACAGGGTAGGTCATACATGAAGTATGAAGAGGTTTTCTTAAGTTTCTGTGTGCCTCCTCCTCTGGGGAGCCCCTTCTTGCTCCTAGTTCAGTTCCCACTTGGCCCAGGAGCTCAGCTCAAGGTTGTCGGTAAGCCCCCAGCCTCTGCTGTTTCTTTGAAAGAAAAACCTCAGAGAAAACAGTTTTTTTTTCTTTCTTGTACTTTATGGTCCGAGATCAATTTAACCATTGAGGCTTGATCTCAAAGGTCTGTTAGAACAGACTGGAAAATTACCTTATAGTTAAGGACAAGGCCATAGAGCACAAGTAGAAGAATGCCAGGAGCCTACAGTATCTTTTTTTTTTGGTACTTACCACAGAGACCCGATATTAAGGCAAATATGTTCCTTTCCTTTCTTGGGCCTCCCTAGTGGCACAGCGGGTTAAGTCTCAGCACTATGAAACTATCCACAGCCACTGCAGCAGGAGTTCGATCCGCGGCCAGGGAGATTCCCAAAGGGCGCAGCAGACCTCTCCTGCCTTGCCTGCCGCTCCCCTCAGCAGTGTATTTCAGTCAATCTGCCTGTTCTGCTCTCTACTGTCTCTGGTGAATCCTCTCACCAGCCCTGACTTCTGGCTTACACCCCAGCTGTTGTATGCATAAATAAATCTTTTGGAAAAAAAACTATGTTTCTTTCTTTTTAAGTTTTATTTATTTTTTTTTTGTAGAAGAGCTGGGGTACAGGCCAGAGGTGGAGGGGGTAGGGGGTGAGGAGTCACCAGACACAGAGTGGGGAACAGAACAGGTGGATCTACACTGCTGAGGGGAGCAGGGGACGAGACAGGAGAGGTCTGCTGTACCCTGTGGACCAACTTCCTGGGTGTGGATCGAACTTGTGCTGCAGTGGCTGCCAACAGCTTCATAGTACTGAGACTTAACCCCCTGCGCCACCAAGGAATCCCTGATGTCACAATTTAAAAGCAATGCCCACACTCTTGGGTGACTAGAAAAACTGATGAAATAGCAGAACAGCACTAGAAGTTCCTCCATGACTGGCAGGCCTCACCCATCAGGAACGTAGAGGGGAGATGCCTCCTTGGCTACTTTTTGCCATTTCTGGAACCTCTGTCAAAGAGCCACCATGCCCAGCCAGCTAGCCCGCCGGCCTGAGGTCAGCGTTGGGTGAACCCTTCCCCCGCCTCGGCCAGAGCTGACAGAGTGCAGCAGCCCCTAAAAGCTGTCCCCGCCTCCTCTCTGAGCGGCCTGCCCCACAGCCTGAGGGCCCTGTCCGGGGGCGTGCACTGCTGCAACGTGAATGGTGAGCGCGCCCATGTATGTGAAGCTCCTTCCACACTCGTCACAGGAAAAAGGCCTCTCTGCGCTGGGGCGGTAGAGATGGGTCTTCAAACTTCTCTTCTGGGGCAAGACTTTGCTGTATTTAGTGCCGCTGGGCTTCTCTCCACTGTGCGTGTACAAGTGGACCTTCAAACTTTCCCTTGAGCAAAAGCCCGTGTTACACTCGGGGCACGGGAAGTGCTTCGCGCCGGTGTGAGAACAAGCGTGCTTCGTGAGCCGGTGCTGCTGATTGAAGCCCTTGCCACACCTGACGCAGGAGAAGGGCTTTTCGTGCTGGTGCAGGTGGATGCTCAGATTTTTCCTGAAACGGAAACTTTTCTCACACTTGGGGCACTGGAAGGGCTTCTCCATGCTGTGCACCCGCGCGTGCACGGCCACCTGAGACAGCTGAGTGTAGGTCTTGCCGCACACGTTGCAGGCGAAGGGCCGCTCGCCCCGGTGCATGCGCAGGTGCAGCTTCAGGGAGGACTCCCACAGGAAGCGCCGGCCGCACTCGGGGCACTGGAAGGGCTGCTCCCCGCTGTGCACTTTCATGTGCACGGTGACGTGCGTGCGCCGGCTGAAGCTCCGGCCACACGCGGGGCAGGAGAAGGGCTTCTCCTTGGTGTGGACCCTGCGGTGCTGCACGAGGGACGACCTCTTCGTGAAGGTCTTCTGGCACTGCTCACAGGACAGGGCCGCCCGCCGGCCCCGGCAGGCCTTCGCAGGCGGGCTCGAGGCCTTGCCACACTCCCCCGAGGGCAACGGCTTCTTGGGACGCGCCGTACTCCGGTGGAGCTTCAGGAAGGACATCCGGGTAAAGCAGCGCCCGCACTCCAGACACTGGAAAGGCCTCTCCCCCGTGTGCACCCTGACGTGCTCGGTGAGCCTGTGTTCGTGGAGGAAGGTCTTGCCACACTGCTGGCAGGCAAACGGCGTCTTCCTGTCGTGCAAGCGCACGTGCCGCCGCCACGTGCCTTTGTACCGGAACGTCATCTCGCATGCGGGGCACTGGAAGGGCCGCTGCCCCGTGTGGACCACCTGGTGCTCCATCATGGTGGACCTCCGGGAGAAGCTCTTCTCGCACGTGCCACAGCAGTACCGCTGCTTCTGACAGAGGGGTGCCTGCCTCCCCCCGAGTTCAGCGTGCGGTGCAGGCGCTCCCGGACCTGGCGAAGTCTCTCCCTCCTCCTCTGACAGGGTCGCACACGGGCCAGGCTGGCGGAGCCCATTGAGAGGGCAGTCCTCGTCCTTCGTCCTGAGAGTTCCGCGGGCACCTGGGGAGAACAAGGAAAGCTCTTCAGTGGAGCGTCACTGCTGGCGGCAGTCCCGGGGGCCAACGCGAGCCAGTGACACACCCCGGGAAAGGAAGCCCCGCAGGCACCCCTGACTCTGTGACGTGCCTCCCACAGACAATAAAGTTCATCTTCAATATGCAAAGTCCTTCATCACATTCAGAAATGCTCAGCAAGAATGAACATGGCAGGAAAGACATCTCCTGAAACTGTGGTGCCGCTCTGAGGGCACCACACCCTCTGAGGCTGGAAGGAAGTGAAAATAAGCTGCCGTCATCAGCATCATATCCCTTTAGGAACGCTCCATGCTCCCAAGCTGGGAAGCGAGCGCACGGCCCTCAGGAAGGGAGGCTGGAGTTTCGCTCTCGTCCCCTCCTACCACAGGTTTCAGGAAAAGCTTTCGGCAGACAAGGATAAGAAAATGAAACGAGCTATGACCCTCAGCCCTTCCCACTCACCAAAACAAGGTGACTTTTGAGTGTTCCTCAAGTTCAACTGCTCATCCGCAGAGGGGCTGAGTGTCCTTCCCGTCTCCTCTGAGTCTCCCTGATGCCTGAGGAACGGAATTTTCCCTTCTTCCAGGTGAGTGATCAAATCTGGCTTGGAAAACATGCAGCCTGCAAGGAGAGCCCACAGAGTCGGTCTGGGTTTCCCAACTACTTGGAGAAACACAAATGCCCAATGCTGACACTTTCGTGTGGAATACAGAGCACCAAACAAAGGGTCGGATAAAGACCCTTTTTAAATAGGGGAGCCGGCGGGGGTAGGGGGTAACCAACCCTAGAAAGCTGACTATAGAACTGAGGCGTCCAAACTGGGAGGTACGAGAACAAAGAGGGCAAGGAGCACAATGGACTAAGGTGGAGGACCACGGGCACCCTGGCAACGACACCTCAAATAGGGGGGCAATGTTCCAAAATTCAGTAACCGTGTAAACCAGCGTGTACTCAACAATAAAAAGAAATTTTCACAGTTCACTTTGATCTAGGAGACATATCAGTTAGGCTAAAGAAAAAAAATCAGAATCTTTTGAAATGACAGGAATGACTATCAAATACAGTCGAACCAAGATGGTCCCTGTAGTATTTCATGAAATAAAAGGAAAGAGAGAAGTTAATGATGAGGAAAAAAGAGAAAGGAAAAAAGATGAAGGCTTTTTTTTTTTTTTTTTAAACACTGCTGAGGGGAGCAGCGGGTGAGGCAGGAGAGGTCTGCCCCACCATGTGGGAATCTCCCCGGCCGGGCGTCGAACTCGCGCCCCCGCTGCCGCCAGCTCCACAGCGCAGCGCCCAACCGCTGCGCCACCGGGGAGGCCCCAAGATGAAGGCTTTTAAAAAGCAGACTGATCCAGGGAGAACGCATGCTAAAGTACCCATTATGAGAACAATGTGAATAGAATATAAAGAGTAGGAATAGAATAAGTTATATAAGAATAACCCCAAAGACAGAGAGAATCCTTCAGGTTATACTGAGACCTTCTATAAAATTCATCACAGTAAAAACAGTGTTAATGATACAAGAATAAATAAGAAAAACTTGCATAAGCAGCAAAGTCTGATCTCCATAAATTTCTCTGTAAACGTACTCCTGAGTATTTTCCCGTAGATACCTAAGGATCCCATCCCACGGCTCTCCTCACTCCTCCTGCAGCAGGGGGGTCTTCTTCCTTGCTGTGTCTGCACCATGCTGTGTCCTGAGCTTATTCTAAGTTACTAACGATGCCCCTTTCTTGAGAACCACAGTTCAAAGAGAGGGAAATTAGATTATGCAGTACTCCTAATAGTGGGGGGGCAAAGAACAACGAACATAAATACGACTGAGGGGAACAGATGCCAGGCATGACAAGGGGCTCCAGACCACCACAAAAGGTTAAGAGGACATTCTGAATGCAAACTGGGCACTACAGGGGCCTCCCTGGGGGCCTAGGGGTTAAGTTGCAGCGCTACCACTGCTATGGACGGCCGGGGAGCTGACCCACATACACACAGCAGGCCTCTCCTGTCTTGCCTGCTGCTCCCCTTCGATCCGCCTGTTCTGCTCCCCACTCTGTGAATCCTCTCACACACACCCCTGTACCTCTAGCCTACACCCCAGTTCTTTTATGCAAAAACAAAAACTGGGCCTCACACCCTACTCACCAGCCAGTAGCTGAGATAAGAAAGCTGATAAGCACTGGTTGGTTCCAAAAAGTGGCTCCTTAAAAGTCCATCTCACCTACAGGCCTCCCTGGAGGAGCAGGGGTTAAAGCCTCAGTGCTATCAAGCTACTGCCAGCCACTGTGGTCTACCCCGGCCAGGGAACTGACCCACAGGGTGCAGCAGACCTCTCCTGTCTCCCCGCGCTCCCCTCAGCAGTGGTTTTCAGTAGACCCACCTGTTCTGCTCCCCACTCTGGCTCTGGTGAATCCTCTCACTCCCCGCACCTCTGGTCTGCACCCCAGTTTTTGTGTGCATTAATAAATCTTTAAAATAGGAAAATGTCCATCTCACCCAGAGAAACAAGAGTCTCATAATTGGCCATCATCACTTGCTGGTACACCTCCTTCTGCCATTTCTCCAGGATCTCCCACTCTAGCTCCGAAAAATACAAGGCCACATCATCAAACGTCACGGTTACCTGGAATCACAAGTACAGCAGACACTTAAGTTTTCACTTTTAGGCTGCTCTGTCAATGTATACATCTTTTAAGACAGAGAAAGAAACGATGTTCGCAACAACCTCTGGTGTCATGAACCTAAGAAAAGGGTCGCACATGTCACCACAACCAAGCAGGGTGAATGAGTGAGTAGCAGTCTTTAGGAATGCAGCCTCCGAAGGGGGGACTCTTGGCAGTGACCATTATTGCTAATGAAGAGTGGAACAAGGGGCTAAGTCTCAGCACTATGAAGCTATCCAGAGCCACTGCAGCATGAGTTCCATTCCCAGCCAGCGAGCTTCCCACATGCGCAGCAGACCCCTCCTGTCTGCCTGTTGCTCCCCTCAGCAGGGTACTTCAGTTGATCTGCCTGTTCTGCTCCCCCCTCTGTCTCTGGTGAATCCTCTCACCACTCCACACCTCTGGACTACAACCCAGTTCTTATATGCATAAATAAATAAATCTTTTTTTAAAGAGTGGTCAAAGGTGTTTGGTGGGCCAATTTATTAAAAATCCTTCAATGGGGCCTCCCTGGTGGCGCAGTGGTTGAGCGCTGCGCCGTGGAGCTGTCGGCAGCGCTTGATGCAAGTTCGACGCCCGGCCCGGGGAGAATCCCACATGGTGCGGCAGACCTCTCCTGCCTCGCCCGCTGCTCCCCTCAGCAGTGTATTTCTGATCTGCCTGTTCTGCTCCCCACTCTGTCTCTGGTGAACCCTCTCGCCGCCCCACGCCTCTGGCCTGTACCCCAGCTTGTATGTATAAATAAATAAATCTTAAAAAAAAAATCCTTCAATGTCAAACTATTCAGTTTCACAAGAAGTTGCAGAGGCAGTAAGAAAGGTTGTCTGTACCTCTTGATCTAATTCCCTAAAGGTTCACATGCCACATCAATACGCTATCAAAGCTATGAAACTGGGGGCGGGGGGGGAGGGGAGGAGAGGAGAGTAAGGGCACAAAATGGAGTAGAAAAGAACACAAGGGACCACGGAGATGGATCACAGGTGAATTGGTGGTGGGATACCCAAGGGGAATACAAAATGTGAAAGATATAAATAACAATAAAAATATATATATATTAAAAAAAAAAGCTATGAAACTGACATTGCGACAGTGTGTGTGTAACTCTAATTTTCTCAAGTGTATTCATTCATGTAACCCCAGTACATCCAAACAGCAGTTCCACCACAAAGAGCACCCACGTGCTCCCCTTTATAATCACACCCACTGAGCTATCATCCATCTCGATAATTTTGTCATTTTAAGAATGTTATAATTTATACAACCTTTCGAGATTGGCCCTTTCCCCTCTACATAGTGTGTTCAAGATCCAGCCATGTTATTCTTTATATATATATATTTTTTTTTTCATTTCCTTTATTGCTGTGTAGTACCCAATGGTACGGATGGACAGTTTGGTTAATCATTCACCTACTGAGGAACATTTTGGTAGTTTCTCGTTTGGGGGCTATTACCAAGAAGTTGCTCTGAACAGTCATGTACAGATTCTGGGTGGGCATATATATGCAGTTTTCTGGAAGTGTCCAGATCTACAAGTGGGTTTTTTTTTTTTAAGAAACCATTTTCCAGAGTGGCACAACCCACTAAATTCCTACAACTATGGATGAGAGATCTGTTCCCCAGGATTTGGGAAGGAAATGTTGCAGCGATAAAATTCCATCATCAAATCTATTACGGGCCCCAAACTGAACTGTCAGTTACTGTAACAAACCAGCTTAAAAGTGGTGTTTTTATATAGTGAGGCACTCAAAGATATTCCTTCTATCTTTTCTTGCACCTCACTCCGTGCCTTCCAGCTACAAGTCATGTGGGCATTTTCACAAATGGCACGGAGCTGCTCCTCTGAAAAGGTAAATGAACCTGAAAGTACTAATTTCTACCTTTCACAAATAACACTACAGGCAATAAATTGGCATCACTGAATATTTCAGGGACTCAAACTTATCAAAGTAGCAGAAACCACGAACTTCAGAGAGAGGAATACCCCACAGGGTTCCCAACTTCTCCTGTGGAGGGGGGAAGGACGTGCATTATGTTAATAAGACTAATAAAACATTAAAGCCCCGTGGGAGTACACGGAGCATCAGCAGTCACGCAGGCTACACGTCAATGAAAGTAACAGTTTCCTGGACAAAGTTTTCAAGTCCGAAACCCAGTGCTCAAGTTACCTACTAACCGCTGGGGTGTCTTCGGTAAACATGACCTAGGTAGGTCTCAAGAGTCCTGTGCTTCTCCCGTTTCTAGACTCCTTCCCCTCCGCATCTCTTAGAAACCGGGGCGCGTCCGTGGATCCCCCCGCAGCAGAGCTCACAACCTCAGACCCGGAGTGCAGAGAAACCAGGGGTCCAAAGAGCCCGACGCCGGGCGGGCCGGCTCGCCCCCAGGGTCTTTTCTCTCCGGTGCAGAGCTCAACCGAGCCGGGTCCCCCGCGCGCCGGCCGGGCTCCAGCCAGCGCCTCAGACACCACGGGGCCCCGCACCCGCCAGCCCGTGCCCTCCACCGCCGTCTCACCGGGGCCCGCCGGGCCGCGGCCCCCCGGGGACTCGCCTGGCCGGGCGCCATCCAGCCGCCTCCCGGCCCCGAGGGCTCCGCTCGCCCGCCCGCAAGCCCCGCGCGCGGTGAACGCCGGGACGCGGCCGGCCGGGCGCGGTGCACACTGGGAGTCGCGGGCGGGGCTCAGGGCCTTCCGCCCACAGCGCCCCATGCGGCCGGGAGGGCGAGCGTGCCTGACGCCCAGACCTGCCCCTCCCAGGCGTTGGCTGGGTTAGGAGGGGATCGCAGAGAACCCCACAGACGACATCTTCCACGCTTGCCTGTCGGGGACGGCTCCTCGCACTCTCCAGGCGTTTCCCAGGGAGGGGGTCAGAGGTGAAAGGGAGGTGTCTGGAGAGAGACTAGAGGGAGAGGTGGAAATGCAGTCAGCTGAAGGGATGACCAGAGAGTTGCCTGCTAGCTGATATGAGAGTATAAAAGCCAACAGATACGTGAAAAAATGCTCAACATCACGTATAATCAAGGAAATGCAAATCAAAACCACTATGAGATACCACCTCACACCTGTGAGGATGGCACACATTAAAAATACAGGCAACAGGGCCTCCCTGGTGGCGCAGTGGTTGAGCGCTGCGCTGTGGAGCTGTCGGCAGCAGCTATGCGAGTTCGATGCCCAGCCAGGGAGAATCCCACATGGTGCGGCAGACCTCTCCTGCCTCACCGGCTGCTCCCTCAGCAGAGTATTTCTGATCTGCCTGTTTTGCTCCCCACTCTGTCTCTGGTGAACCCTCTCACCGCCCCACGCCTCTGGACTGTACCCCAGCTTGTATGTATAAATAAATAAATCTTAAAAAAAAAAATACAGGCAACAACAAATGCTGGAAAGGATGTGGAGAAAAAGGAACTCTTCTACACTGCTGGTGGGAATGCGAACTGGTCCAACCACTATGGAAAGCTGTATGGCGATTCCTCAAACTGCTAAACATGGAGCTTCCATACGACCCAGCAATCCCACTTTTGGGAATTTACCCAAAGGATACAAAAACACTAATCC
>PVIJ01022480.1:0-15953 GCA_004024925.1 Scalopus aquaticus
TAGTCCTTTGCCATATTCTATCGTGCCCCTTCTCCAATACTTTTCCCTCTCCCTCCCTTTCTAGTAGCCTCAGTGTTAAGTCAGATTTATGGGGTTTTGGTTTGGTGTTGTCTGATCCTTTATTTTATATCATTATGTTCCACATATATGTGAAACCATTTGGTATTTTGGTATTTGTCTTTTTCCTCTGGCTAGATCATTTAGCATAATCCTCTCCAGATCCAGTCACAAATGACAAGTGCTCATTCTTTTTTTATAGCTGAGAGGTCACCTATCAATCAAATATATATGTATGTATGTATGTATACACACATATAATCTCACAATTCTTAATTCACTCAACAGTCCTTGGGCATTTAGATTGCATCCATACCTTGATTGTTTTAAATAGTGAAGCAATCATCTATACAAGTTAGTTCTTTTGCATTTTGGGGTAGATACCTAGAAGCAGAATTGACAGGTCATGTGGTAGAGCTTTTTAATATTTTGAGAAACTGCTATATGTTTGCCATAAAGGCTGGACCAGTCTACATTCCAGCCAACAATTTATGAGGATTCTTTTTTCTCTACATCCTTGTCAACACTTTTGATATGGTCCATTCTCACAGGTGTGAGAGGTATCTCATTGTGGTTTTGATTTGCATTTCTTTGTTGATAAATGAGGACGGATGGACATTTTTTCAAGAGCCTATTGACCATCTGTGTGTCCTCTTTGAAAATGTGAATATTTAAGTCTTCTGATCATTTTTATTGGGTTTTTGTTTACTTTTTGTTAAGTAGTATGAGTTTTTGTAGATATTGGATATTATTACTTCCTTATCAGATGTATGATGTGCAATATGCTCTCCTATTGAGTGGAATGTCTTTTCATTTTAATGGTACTTTCCTTTGTGTAGCAGAAGCTTTTTAGTTGAAGCAGCTACATTTGTTTACTTTTGCTTATGTTTCCCTAGCCATAAGAGTTGAGTTCCCACACTAAGGTCTTATTTAGTTAAATGTATAATTTGTGATTGGCATTGCTTGTGTTGGTGTCATCCTTACTGATATTTTTATATAAAGAAACATATGAGCATTTGTTATACTTATGTGAAGAGGGTCATGGACACAAACCACCAGCAGAGAAGGCATGGCACACACACCACCTGAGGCCCTCATATCTCAACACTCACTGTTCAGGTCTATGTACATATGACCAAAGTTCCAGCAGAGAGGTGCTTTGAGTAATTACAACCAATATTTATAAGGCAAAGGGACAGGGGGATTTATATGATCTGTAACAAAGGGAACCTCTTCATCAAGGGATAGACTTGTTAGAAGGAGCGAGACTCTGGACTCCAGTGACCCTTCATCTGTTGAACTAATTACGATTTGAGCCAGCTCTCTGCTAAGCAACGAAGAGAGGAAGAGAGGTTAGCCACAAAACCACTGCATTTGTCTCTCATAAACCTAAATCTAATGGTGGATTATTTTTTGCCTTGGAATTCTCCTCTGGTGTAACACAAAGATTTGATGTTTTATTTTCTTACCAACTTTGTTAGCTTTAATAATTTTCTCAATTAATTTTCTTGAACTTTGGAAAATATGACATCATTGTCTACTATTGACACTTTAGTTTCTTCCTTTCCGTGTTTATATATTTTTATTTATTTTATTATTCTATTTCTTAGGGTATAGTGTCTAGGACAGTCATGCACAACTGTATTAATTGCCAACATTCTTGTAAACAGTTTAACTTTAATGGGCATGCATCTGGGGCTTCATCCCTCCCTTTCCTCTAATTTAAACTTAGTTGAATCCACTAGATTTTTTTTTAAAGTATTGTTCTATCCCCTTTTTTCTTCCCAAAGAAATGAACAAGTTAGTGGTTTTTGCTACTCTCAACTAACTGGAGTTTTAAATGTGAAGTGGCTTGGCTAGTTCAAGATCTAATCTGGGAACAAGGTAATAATTTCAAGCTTATCTGCTTTCATTCTATGTTATGGATCCATATTAATTTACCTATTTTAGAGTTAGTACCACTTTTTCATTCTATCTGACTTGAGGACAGTCCCTCTATTACTTACAAATTTAGGTGAGAAACAGAGAAGTCATAAGTAAATGTTCTCAAAATCAAGTATTACTGTTTATTTATTCATATCACTTACATTTCAAACTCACCAAACATGAATGTATAGTCAAGGAAAACTCATCACATGAAAAATTTTAATAAGTATCCAAATCAAATGCAAAAATTTAAGAAAAATAATTGACAATTTACAAAATGCCATTGGATAAAACTGTGAAATTAGAACCTTAACATCTTCAATTTATCTTATTTGATAATGAAAAAGGATATAATAAACTGTCACCTCTTTAAACCTCAATTTTATCATTTGTAAACTAAAAATAATGTAACTTTTTCAGCTCTTTTAGGTTCTACTCTAAGTAGTTCTTCTCTTCAGTCAGTCATTAATTTACATAACAATCTTGTGTGTAAAGTTCAACAATAACTAATTTATTATGCACTCATTTAGTGTAGACACCATACTAAGGAGGTCATATACTCTTTAATTGAAGGTATTTTACAAACCAGTGAACGACACCCTCTTTCAGCCTCTTTCCACAGGTGAAGATACTGAAGAATAAAAAAGGCATCCAATTTTCCAAAGTGCTCCCACTAGTAAATAGCAGAACTCAGCCAGAAATATAAAGCCCTGGCTCCAGTGCCTATTATTTATGCTATAGAATAAGACTGTATGTATACAAATTTTCTTGCTCATATTTAGGACAACCAGGGCCTTCCCATGGAAAAAAAAATCTGAATTTTTCAATGATAAAAAGGAATAAACAGCCACAGTAAATAATAATTATCATGAGAGGCTACAGTACAAACTTGATGAGGCACTCCCAATTTTGCCACTTTTGAAACTATAAAAGACTTTAAGACAAAGGCTATTACTCATTTCAAACCTTATAACAGTACAGGGAGTCCAGTTCATATTATCATACATTTGCATTTGGAAAATAAATTTATGCCGTCAAAGAAGAAAACTGACTTAAACAGAAGCTGATTAAATGCTTGAAAAAAATTCAAGATATTATACCATTGAAGTGGTTCCAAAAAATGACATGGGTGTAATATAAGAATCCTGAACTACATCAGAATTCCAGAATTGAGCAAAAGGGTAAGAGGGGAGTTCATTCACGTAGAGGAAGAGAAAATTTTCTTTGGACTAGTTATATCAGATAATATGTTTATTTAAGGAAAAATAAACAGGTGGGGGAAAGTTCTGCATGCCTAACATGGAAGGAAAGCATTTTTGTGCCTAATATATTACAGAAACTCTTTTAGTACACCTCATTCTTTCAAAAATATTAGCCTCACACAGTGGCCAAGGTCAGTTTGCATTTAGGTAATTTTCTATATATATATAAGTGTGGATCACATATGTTCCGATCTCAGAGCTATTCTGTCACCCTAACTTTTAAAAATATTTTCTCTGTTTATTATTCATGGATTACTTTTTTTTTTTCCCCTTTGAGATCTGGTGATCTTTAGCTTTTCGCTTTGTATCCCAATTCCAAGTATATAACATGCAAGTTTCCTACTGATAATCAACAACCTTCATTCCTTCATTGCTAAAGGCACATGTTATGATTTGGTCACATGTCTTATAAAAGCTCTACTGTAAATGTTTAAGGAATAAATGATCCCTTTACAACCTAAACACTTTTTGGACCTCAAAGATTTCCTCAGAGTGTAACTGCAGTAGTCTGCAAGATTAGGAGCTGCAGTACTTCATACTATATGAAATGCATAACAATGCAATCATGAGGTGTACAAAAAGAGTTTTGAGACTGTACTCATTGTCAACAGGGTCCCTCAAATTCAACACCTCTCCAATTTTTAAGTCATACTTTGTGCACTACTTTAAAAAAGAAATAATACTGGAGATGAGGAAATTTTTTTTTTTCCTCACTAGACCAACTATATGACTTGCCCTCTAAAAGATCCAGTGTTCTTATTTATCATTACCAAGTCTGTGTGTGACAATGGAGAATGAAAGGTGGGTCACAAGCTATGAATGCTAGCTAGGCATGTGATTGTAAAGAGCTAAATACTAAGAACTTAGAAAATCACCTTGCAATATCTTATGGAGGTGTCCTGAGAAACACTAAAATCATAGTGAATGATATGGAAACAAATTATGTGGAAAATGAAGATTACAGAGCTGTGGATTCCACGGCAATGTAGGAACAAATCTACAGATTAAATACAAGGTACAATGGTAAGACCCATACCTCATTTTATGAATTCCGTAATATCTAAAATGGTGCTTTGCATAAAATACGTGTATTGCAAATGTTGCAATTGAAATAAATGCATACTCAGAGTTTTTTGTTTTGTTTTGTTTTTTTGTTCTGAAATTTGGATGACTCAAAGGTCGTATGCACAAAGTTTTTACTTTCATAGTTGGCAGTGGCTAGAGACATTTGGGCACGCATCATACCAGACTAAGCTTGTACCTTATCACAGAGGTGGAATAAACTGACAATGGAAGTAATTTATTCTGACAATAATGTGCCCAAGTTTCTAGTGTTAGGTGTCTTGCTCAAGATTATATATACTGGTAATTTAAAGAAAAATGGCTTCTGTCATGATTTCCTTTCTAGAAGAGCTGAAGAAATATGGCCTGAATAACAGCAGTTAGACATCATTGAATATCACACTCAAACAAGGTTTCAGGTTGGGAGCAATGTCAGAAGAGGAAGGTCTCTAGTGTACTACTCAAAGACTTTAGTATATGGCGGTAGTATCCTCTATTTGCTATCAGCTGCTTATTATCAAATCTTCAAATGCTGAATGCATGGATATATGAGAGATGGCTGACATGTTGGACTAATTATTTAGGAATACAAAAAAAGCCTGAATATTTGTATGTTATAATGAAATGTTACTTCAATGAATCTTTTTAAAAAATCACAGCACTCTGTTAGAAATGAGAATAGTCACACTGTTCAGAGGGAACAGAATAGCGGGTGGGTACAGCAGGAGCCTATCTGATATCTGCAATCTTTGTTTTTCTTATTCTGGGTATTGATCAAATGGTTTGTTCACTGTATGGTAATTCATGTACTTGCATGTATGTGCTTTTTACTATTATATGTATGTCCTACTTCAACTTAAATTTTTAGGAGGAATTGAAAATTAAAGAACAAATTAATCAGAATAATGAAACTTTAAATAGTGATTGAAGAATGAAAATTTAAATTAAAAAGGCCTAGCTCAAAAAATAAAGCAATCTTTAAACAACACCATGTGGCAGCAGCATTATTTTCTATTGTACTAGTAACCAAAGGAAGGTAGATTTTTCTCAGCAATAGGACAATGAGTGCCTTGGTGATGTACGTGAATGTTTTCACGTACCTCTGAAGAGTTATGAACCTATGCCTCTAAATTATATACAATGTTATAAAACAATACCTCCATTTAAAAAAATACATTGAAATGGGCTACCTATGGATGAACATATTTAAACTATTCCAACTGTCAGGAAGGCTGAAAAAGAAATTCCTACCCTAGAAAAGAGGCTAAACAAAATGCCCTCTGCCTGCTTCATTTCTAAGATGTTATGACTCATGAAGAAATTGGAATCAAATGTACCTGTCTCTCTCTCCTCTCTTCCCTTTATTATTCCTCTCTCCCTCCACTGTAAACCCTGTATTTCTCCCCTACTCCAAGGAGATAATGATAGAATATGAGATACTTCATTTTCTCCACTCCATTTCATTCACATGAGTCAGACAAAGAGCCATACACATGAAGGAGCCCTCAGCAGAAGGCAAATAAAGAGAGCAATTCGTTCCATGCCCTGCCAACTCTACCTCCCCCATAGGAGAAAGAATTTTGGAACTGGATGTTCCTCCTCCCCAAATATTTCTCCATGAATCTTGGGGAACTCCATCACTCCAGGAAACCCACAAGAAAATATGTGCATAATTGCTTTCCTAGATCACATGATAAATATTTCATCCTGATTACAGATGCCAAAGTGGTATGTAGAATCCTTTCAATGATACCTTATTTCTTAGGTCTACAGACCCCCAAACAATAGCACTTCGATGAATTTTATACTTATTTTGGCATATTAGGTCTCAAATAATTGAGATGTCATTTCATTTGATTACTCCAGCCAGCTCAATAAAGTACAAATATTAGATCAAAAAGGCACCTTAGAACTGCTCTATAAAATAGCATCTATTACAAAGAAAAAATTTATAGAAAATGTTGTATTAGTACCACCCCCACCCAAACATAATGCCCAAAGAGTTCTTATATCATTTGGTGCAGATATTACTTTTCCTGGTATACCTAGAAAAATTTAAAATACAGGAAGAACTGTTCTACCAAAATTACAGTCGTAAATATTTTATGCATATATATATATATATATATATATATATATATATATGTAAAAACATGAGAATACTATGCTCCTATCAAACATTAGATTTTTTTAAATGACAGTACTGGCATTTACTTAAAAGGTTTTTTAATTTATTTTAGACAAACAGTCTACAAAATAGTAGTTACATGAGCCATGGTAACCTCGTCACACCTGAACCATTACCCACATATATTAGGTTTTTGATATTAAGGATATAATGACATAGTTACCCTTTAAAAAGAAAACTCTGTAATTGCTAAGGAATAAAATATATCCTAATAAAAAGGAAGCAGGTATAGCTGAGTTTATTCACAGAGGAAGAAAGGAAGGACAGTGGGAGGGAAGAGGGAAGAGGATCACTTCCAAAAAGAAACCAATTTTATCAGCTAAGTCTGGAGATGCTCAGAATACAGACATTCCAATTACATAAGAGTCAAGGACTGAGAAGTGGGATTCAAAACAGAAAGGCAACAAAAATGCACTCCACCTACATGAACAAAATTGTCACTAGCCAGGCAGCCAGGCCCCTCAAACAGTCAATGGACTGAAGATTAATAGCTAAAGAAATCAATGTCTCTGGGGAGATTCAGAGCAGACACGTGGTGCCACAGATTGAAGTCTTCATACTAATCCCTTACTGTAGATTACTGCAAAATCTATCAGAACCCGCACTCAGCTTTTGCATTGCTTTTATTGTTTTTTTTTGTATTAATTTTTATTGCGGTTACATTAGTTTACAACACTGTATATGACTCAGAGGTATTATGTTCACACCTCTACATATGTTTGTTGCTTTTCCTTAAAAATCAATGAAGTACCTAGGGTCATTGGTATTTAGGCAAAATCTTGAAATATGATATACACAAGAACATACAAAAAAATTCAACCTCGAAGACATTTACAGAAGTAATGTTTGAAACAAAGAAAATTAACAAATACAGACAAATAAAACAAAAAACTCTACTATTCTCAGAGATCCCATAGGATCACAATATTAGGATGAAAAATTAGAACAAGTGATGTTAAGTCTGTTCATCTCAAATAAGTCCATAAGTAAAGTAAAGAAAGGAACGGGCAAGCAAATCAATAAATTAAACTCAGAAATTGGGGTAATTTTAGAATCTAGAAAATACCCAAATACAATATTTAAAACCAAGTAACTTTTAGATAACTCATGGATCAAAAAGCAATCAAAACAAATCAGAAAATTATTTACTGAATAAGAAATTAATTACATCAGGGCCTGCCTGGTGATCCAATGGGCTAAGCGCCAACACCATGAAGCTATCCAGAGCCACTGCAGCATGAGTTCTATATCCAGCCAGGAAGCTTCCCACATGGTGCAGCAGACCTCTCCTGCCTCCCCTGTTGCTCCCCTCAGCAGTGTACTTCAGTCAATCTGCCTGTTCTGCTCCCCGCTCTGTCTCTGGTGAATCCTTTCACTGCCCCACACCTCTGGCCTACACCCCAGCTTGTATGCATAAATAAATAAATCTTTAAAAAAGGAAATGGGGGCCTCCCCGGTGGCACAGCGGTTGAGCGCTGTGCTGTGGAGCTGTCGGCAGCGCGCAGTGCAAGTTCGACGCCCAGCCGGGGAGAATCCCATATGGTGTGGCAGACCTCTCCTGCCTCGCCCACTGGTCCCCTCAGCAGTGTGTTTCTGATCTGCCTGTTCTGTTCCCCACTCTGTCTCTGGTGAACCCTCTCACCGCCACACGCCTCTGGCCAGTGCCCCAGCTTGTATGTGTAAATAAATAAATCTTTAAAAAAGGAAATGAATTATATCAAAAGGAAAACAAACATGATCTATCAAAAATACCTGTTAGTTAAAGCAGTACTTACAGAGAGATTGATAACAAAACACATTTGTTTATTGATTGCAAAATATTAGATTTTGATTACTAAATAAACCTGTGCATAAGAATAAATATTACTGAAAGGTATCATTCAGTCATAAATAAGCTAAATACTACACTTAAAATAGGTGAAAATATAATCTAAAATTTAAAAACTAGTTCAAAGAAGTACATTACTAATATGTAAGTAGGGTTTAGCATTAAAAAATGTTTCAAGTGTACCACTGCAAAGTTCTCTTTATAAATGGCAGTGGGGTAAAGTCATACTACAAATTGCAAAATCTAATAATTTTCATACAGATAGAAAGCTAACATTGTGGTACTTAAATTTTTTTTATCAGTTTTCACTTCTCCCTCAAATTCAAGTTGCAAAGGTCATCCCAGCAGTAGTTATTCTGAAATGCAGAGTGATATTGGAACATGTTGTCTAAGTGTGTCATCTTTTAGCGTGTGTGGCAATGTTGTTTTCCTGCATTATCTCATCCAAGAAATACCAACTCAGCAGCTTTCTTATAGAGCCTAAAGCCTGTAACACACTAGTGAAACCACTGTAAATCCAGTCAAATATAAAAGACACATTCAAATCTTACAGAATCTGGGAATACCTTTATTAGTAAAGAAGGTAAGTCTCAAATCAATGATCTAAACACTCACCTTCAGAAACTAGAAAAAGAAGTGCAAATTAAACCCAAAGGAAGTAAGAAAATAAAGAAATATTAAAGAGCAGACATCAAGATTATAAATGACATAGAATCAATAAAGAAAGATCAATGAAACCAACAGTTGGTTCTTTGAGAAAACCAATAAAATTTTAGACAGCTCAGGCAAAAAGAAAAGTTAAACGACCAATTTCAAGAATGAGAGGATATTAAAATGACATGAGGATATTATGAATAATTGTCAAAAATTTTGAAAAACTGTGAATACAAAGTCAGCATTCAATAAAGGACAAATATTATAGCTGTAATTATAAATGCTAACATTGTAAAGTCTCTATATTGGTCAAGTATGAAGAGTAGAGATGTCTTTAACAAAGAATGACAAGCTAATCCATTTGGAACTCTTCCTCCATCTCTTGAGAACTAAAGCAAGATAAAAATGTATTGGGCCCCCATGCAAATAATTTCTGGTTTGGTATTCTTGTTATTTTGAATGTAAAGACGACACTGGTTTTGATATGGTTCCTCCCCTTAAAGCTTTCTACCCAAGATGAGTAAATATAAAGACCTGCAATGGTCAGACAAGAAGAACTGGTTCAAAGAAGAGCACCTGTCAACATATGCACTGTTTTTCTCATCGAAAGAACACAGACCTCTGCTGACCTTGCTGTAAAATATACTCTTCCCCTGAGACTCAGGAGTAGGAAAAGAAATTGGGAAGGTTCAACTGCTTCCTTTGCAGTTATAGCACATAAACAGACAAACTACTGCTTCAAATGCTTGGCTGTCAAGAACACTTAATTCACCACTTCTGAGCTAAGGAGGAAAAGTGAAATTAACATGATTGCTAAATTTCTGTTTGTAATTCAAACAGAATCACACTGCTGAAAGCATATATACCAACCTTTAAAGCACTAAATTATATCCATTTGGAAAATCAAAAGAAAAATCTTTGCAACCTAATTTTCTCCTAATAGCATAAACATAAAATTAGCCCTCTTAGGTAGTATACTTTCTACCAAATTCAGCATCATGTTTTGTATATTAGATTGTGCAATGATGCTCATAAATTTTAAAAAGCAGTCATTGCTATAACCTTACTATTACTCTGTTGTTCAGTTCTGTTATTTATTATAGTATAGCCAACAACTCCTTGACAGCTAATTCTCATCAGAATTTTTCTGAGACCCTCTGCTAATTTTAAGAAGTGAAACTAAATGCTGACATGTGGCCAACTGAATTCATTAATTTCTAATATATTTTATGTATGAAGAATTTTTCTTTTCCCATTGCTCATTTTACATCATTCACATTATAAAAGTGATTCTGTATATTAATATATCTTATTTGGCACAGTAAATTCAACAGTAAATACTTGCATAAATTTTTCCAGTTTTTCAACATTGCATATAATATGGGTTTTTTACATATGGCCTTCATTATGTGAAGGTATGTTACTTATATTCCCATTTTATTGAAAATTTTTATAATAAACGATGTTGAATCTTGTCAAGTGCTTTCTTAGCAACTATTGATATTATCGTATGATTTTTATTTTTCCTTTGTTGGTGCAGTGAATTACAATTTTTGAATATGTTGAACCAAGCTAGCATTCCCAGAATAAGTCCTACTTGGTCATGATGTATGATCCTTTCAGTGATTTGCTGAATATAGTTTGGTAAGATTTTGTTGAGAATTTCTGTATCTATATTCATCAGGGATACTGGTCTGTAGATTTGTTTTTCCTGTGATGTCCTTGTCTGCCTTTACTTCAGAGTAATATTGACTCATAAAATGTATTTGAAAGCATTCCTCTTCAATTTTTTGGAAAAGTTGGAAAAGGATAACTATTAAGAGTTCATCTTGAAGGTCTGGTAGAACTCATTAGTGAAACCATCTGGTCCTAGCTTTTGTTTTTTGGGAGATTATTTATTTTCTTCCTTAATTGGTTTGTTAAGATTTTCTATTTCTTCCTGGTATGGTCTTCTCAGATTGTGTATGTCTAAAACTCAGCCCATGTTTGAGTTATCCAGTAACTCAATGTTTGAAGTTATCCAGTAAATTTTGAAGTTATCCATGTTTGAAGTTATCCAGTAAACTGTCTAAATGTAATCAGTGGAGTTTCTATGATCCTCTGTATTTCTGAGATGTTCTGTTTTAATTTCTCCTTTGTTTCTGATTCTATTCATTAGAGTTTTTTTCTCTTTTTCATTGTGCGCCTAGCTATCGGTTGATTTATCTTATCTTTTCAAAGAACCAGGTTTTGTTTTAATTGATATTTTGTACGTATTGTTTAATTTCATTGTAATTCCTACTTTAATTTTTATTATTTCCTTTTCCTGGATTTGCAGTTTATTTGTTCTTATGTTTCTAATTTCATAAGGTGCACACTTGGATTACTTACTTGCAATCTTTCTTGTTTCTTAATACAGGCTTGTATTACCATATATTCCCCTTATAGTACTACCTATGTTAATGCCTTAGGTAGGTTCTGATATCACATCTTCATTTTTGTTTGTCTCCAGGTATTTTTAAAGTCATGCTTTTATTTCTTCATTAATCCAACAATCATTCCATAGCAGACTGTTTAGTCTCTACATTTTTTAGTTTTTCCTCTTTATTTCGTGGTTGATTTCTAACTTGATGCCATGTGATCACAGAATATACTTGACATGATTTCAAGTTTCATTAACATGTTGAAAATCGTTTTGTGACCCAACATGAGTATCACTGTATCTTCAAGAATGATCCATGTGCACCTGAGAGTGTTTACTCAGCTTTTTGGGGTGTGTGTGTGTGTGTATGCACGCACAAAATGGAGTGCTCTGTAGATGTCTGTTAAGTGCATTTGGTGTGGTGGTGGTGGTGGTGGAGTGCCCTGTAGATGTCTATTAAGTCCATCCAGTCTAATGCTTTATTTATGGCTATTGTTTCTTTGTTGGTTTTCTATCTGCCTGATTTGCATGTTGATTTGCCTGTAAGTGGAGCGCTGAATAATGCTATTGCTATCATGTTGCTATCAATGTCTTTGTTAATATCAATATTGCTTTACATATTTTGATGTTCCATTTTTAGTTCACCTGTATTGATATGTGTTATGTCTTCCTGATGTAATTAGCATATTGCGGATGGAGAAACTCAGGCTCTATACAGTTAATGAACTTATATTTAACCAGTGATAAGTGGGAAATCCAAGAATGAAACAGGTTAATATTGCTCTATAACCTTTACTTTTTCTAGAATTTCTCATTGCCTCTACATCATATTTTTATCCATTAAATAAAAAATTAAAGATCTATTCAACTCTAATTTCTTTAGTGAAATGGAAGTTGATACACATTTTACTTTCCAAATATTGATGTAATTTGTTTAAAATGAAAGTAAGATTGTATGAGTCATAAAATTTCCACAAGGGTTTATTAGTGGACAAGCATGTATTCAATTAAAAAGGAAATAAACATCTGTATAACACTTTCATTTTCTTGAAAGGGAACATTTTATAGAAGTTGGAAAATAGCAAGGAGGAAAAAGATCATGTCAGCACAATGTTACTGGTCATATACAACGCAATCTTATGTTTCATAGAGATTTCAACACAGGAAATGGGTATATTATGAACTGCCTAATTCATAGGTTTCCCTGTACAGTGATTTCTTTGAATGACTCTGAAGGAAAAGTTGTAAGCAGTGTTTTTACATCAGTTTCAATAATGCATATTTCAAAGCCCAAAATTAATCAGCCATGTTAACTGTTTACATAGTCACCATTCAGTGGGAAAATAAGTGTCAACAGGTTCCACTTTCCCAACCTGGAATAGCATATAACTTCTCGCTACAATCCTCAAGAGTCTTTGATTAGGAAAGGAATATTTTGTTTTTCCCATTTAATAAACCCAGAATCCTTATTTTACAATAATCTAAAAAAAAAAAAAACCTTCCCCCACTTTACCTTCACCATACCCACACCCAGACAATTTAGCTTCTTATAAGTTTATACACACTGTAGTGAGTATACTTTACCCATCTTTGCTTATGGCAAATAGCAAAGTAGTTTGAAAAGAATAGAAAATTAATGAAATAGAATGTGGTTTCCTATAACATAAAAAAAAAATTCATAGTCATTTTTTTAAATATCAGATTGCTACAATATCTCACCAATGGTCAACAATCTTTAGATACCTAGTAAAATCTAAGTATCTGATTGTCTCAAGGAGCTCTTTCAACCAGTTTTTCTAAAGAGAGACTCAAAACTGTTCAATGTTTCCTTTTAAAACTATCAAAACAATGATTACATAATTTCTACATTCCTATTCTGTGTACAATTATAGGTCCAGGATGGTTATAATTCTATTTCAGCAGAAATAATAATATTTATTAAGATTTGTCATGTGTCAGCCCATGTATCAAGCTCACATTTTCTTTTCAATAATCAATGCTAAGATGAAGATACACTTTTAGTCCTTACATTACAGCGCAGGACACTGAGGTTTAGAAAATTTAGCATAATTATTATGCAATCTATAATATTAAATAAGAAACTAAATCTGGAACTTGAGTCTACTTACAGTCTACCTTTAACCTATGATATGTTCTTAACCAGTGAACTATACTAAATCCTCAACTGCCAGGATCATACTTCTCTTCCCATTAGTAATTTTATCATTACCTGTTCATACTCTACTGAGCCTCCCAAATGGAAATATATGAATAGTACCCAACAACTATTTCTCCTAAATTGCACAAATCACTCTTTCCCTATGGTTAATTCTGTCATTTCTTTATTCCAGCCTTTGATTATCTGCTGTCTGAAATGTTACCGGGGCCATTAGTTGGCCTCCCTATCTCATATCTCATCTCCCAGGTCTATAGACACATACTTATCCCCACATTCTGCTGCAAGTGAAATCTTAAATGCATTTCTGATTAAAAATATGTCTACATTCTTTTAGATTCCAATCATCTCCAGTGCATTTCCCATTCTCTGAACAGAGCATAACAGGTCCCTAAAAGCAGGCTGCTGCTCAACTCTTTGGCTTCCTTGCTTGCTCTTTTATTTGAAATATAAATTACAAGGTAACGTTGACCAGATTTGATGGCCAACTAGATGTAAATCTGAGGAGTGGAGGTGGAAAAGAAAATTCTTGTATCTATCACATCTTGACCTCTAAAATTTTCCTTAGTCTCTGTAACAAACAAATGTTCTTGGTTTGGTGTGGATAAGGTATGGTAACACTGAAGAAGTGTGAACCTCCACCTCTGAATCATCAACCAAAACCTCTAAGAACTCAACAAAGTACAAATAATGTTCGTTTTTATTCAAGCAACGTCTGTAATTCTATAATTTCTCTTAAGATATTTCTGAAAATTGTTAGAAAAGATATCCTCAATCTCAACTTCATTTTATTTTTTTAATTATTATTATTTATGTCTTATATTATTCAACTTCATTTTCATATTTATTTAACATTTCCACATTTTATTTCCTGACAAACTATATTCTGTAATATCTATTCACATAATATGTTCTTCAATTATCTGAATTTTCTGTGTCCACCTACATTACTATGATTTGCCCCTGGTCAATTTCTTATATACATAAATAAATCTTTAAAAAAAAAGATCTAAAAGTAAACAGAAATTTTCAATAATGCAATAATACAAGGTAGTAAATAAAAACCAGAGGGTAAAATATAGTCATTTTTTCTCAACAACAGATGTGTACAATACTATTTTTCTTAATTTAGCTTCTAGAGATATAAATAGGAATGAAAATTTTCCACAGATAGCTTTATAATAAGAATTCTTATTCTTATAATACTCATGTATTCCTATATTTAATATTCTTATACATAAATAAGAGTTATAATAAATCCCTCATGAATTACATTTCAAACATTATTATTAATATTAATATATTTTTAGTTGTTAGATAAAATGTACTCACACTCAATTTTCCATTACGGTTGTCTTCTTCTCTCACTTCCAGAGCCTTCAGAAAATTATCTTGCAGGTCTTTACCACTACTTGTTAGTGTTCTGTAAAAATCAGGAATCGAGTCTTCAGTTATATTATATATATATTTAAAAACTCAAAGGCTAACAACCATGTTTCTTTATTCCAAGAGACAATTTCCTTATAACACAAAAACCACCCACACATACTACATATGATTGCTATAAACTACACAAAATTATAACAACCTACTAACTCCCTAATTTTATTTCAATTAGTTAGTTCTTACTTATGAATAATTAGAATCAAGTATATAAATAACATGCATGACCATATCAATAGTCATGCCAGATACAGTAAATAGCATTACATGCCCATTTCTTCACTTTATTAAACCATAAAAATTCAAAATATTTATACATTCACTACCCACAATTTTAAATTGCCTATAATTTAAATATAATTTATTTAATATGTGAAAATTAAAATATTAGAAATCTAAATCAATTCAGCTCCTAGAATAGAAAATTAATTTTAGTTTGATGAGTGAGTTAATCAAGACAAGAAAGGCAACTAGGTTAAATTATTTTTGTCAGATATAAGAAGGATTAAAAATTTAAGAGGAGTTACAAAATAAGCCCTGGGGATATAATGTACAGCATGGTGTCTGCACCTAATAATACTGTACAGTATAGTCAAAAGTTGCAGAAAGAGTCTATCTGCAAAGTTTTCATCACAAGAAAAATAATTTGTAACCATATGTGGTAATGGGTATTAACTAGACATTTATGATGGTCATTTGGAATATTTACATGCATTGCATCATTATGATACACTTGAAACTAATATAATGTTAGATGTGAATCACATTATAATGCAAAAATTAAAGTTAACAATTTATTTTTTAAAAAATTCAAGAGACAATGGATGGAATTAGAGGGGATCATATTCAGCGAAACAAGCCAGAAAGAAAGAGAAAAATATTGAATGGTTTCACTTATAACAAGACTATAGGGAAACCAAATAGGAGAGAGACACTTGGGGGGTGGGGGGAGGGGG
>PVIJ01022481.1:0-16088 GCA_004024925.1 Scalopus aquaticus
GGGGGGGGGGGGCCCCTTTTTCCTCCCTGGCCCTCGCGGGAGACCGTGGCAGCTGACCGCTGCCCTTCTGCTCCAGCCCCGAGCCCTTCAGTCCAGTGTCTGTGCTCTCCGCCCAGAGTCTGTCCTGTCCCTCAGAGGCCACTCGGGTGCCTGGTGCCCCTGGCCTCGGCCTTGCCGCCGCTGGCCGTCGGCGCCCCTGGGAACCCAGCTGGGCGGCGTCCTCAGGGCCAGTGCAACAGGCTGGTTGTCCCAGCCCTCGGGCCAAATGCGTGTCCCCCTCTGCCTTAGGTCTCAGAGGATCGTGACCTGGAAGCAGCGTGGCCCGTGGAAGGAGGTGGGGCTGGACTCCAGGACTCGGCCCCAGGTGAGGCTCGGCGGGGTGTGCTGGGCCCCTGGAGCCCTGGACACTTGCTGAGAGCCAGAGGGGGCGGCAAGGACATCTCACACGTGGCCGTGCTGTCCAGGGCACCCGTGTCCACCCCGGGGCGTCTTGCAGCTGGCCTGGACACGGGACCTCGGGCGCCGGCCTCCTACCCTCGCCCCCAGGCAGCCAGCCCGGGCCCATGCCCAGCCCTGGGCCCCGCCGGCCAGCGCCCGCCCCACCACTGCCCAGGCCTGGTGCGCGCCGCTCCCTGAAGTCCAGTGGGCGCGGGGTACAGGGGCGGCTCCAACCCGGTCTGTGCTCCGCCCGGGGCCCCTGACTGGCGCGTCAGGTGGCGGTCACTCCCATGCGGGAGCCCAGGCCTTGGCTTTGCGGCCCACAGAGACTTGGGGCACCCCCTCGGGAGCTGTGGCCACCGGCGACCGCAGGGTCAGGGGGCGCAGCCCGCGGTGGATGGGGCCTCAGGCCCCCCATGTGCACACCCACACACGCGCACACGCACGGCCAGCGCGGACACACGGACACGCACGGGCAGCAGCACGGACGGAGGGACAGAAGACGAGGAGTCCCAGGACGAGGGGCTGGTGAGGTCTCCATCGAGACGCTGGCGGCCAGTGGCCAGGGGTCACGGCAGGTCACAGCACCCAGAACTGGCCAGCAAAAGCCGCCTCGGAGAGGGCGTGGTCACCCCGCGGAGGCCCGAGACAGGCCGGCGCAGGACTGGCTGGGACCGGCGACGCCGCAGGGACAGACCAGGCCTGACCCCGACGCCAGCCCGGCCCCCAGGGGCCCCGTGGCCTGGACACTCGAGGACCGGTCTGGGCTGGCCGTGGCCGGCTCCTGCGTCCGGTCCTGGGGGTGTCTCCCGCGTCGCTGGGGACGTGAGCCCCGTGCTGGCCGCCCGAGATGGCCGACGCCTGGGTGGCCGGACCGGCGCCGCCACTCGAGGGCGGGGGGAGGGCCTCGGCGGGGCGCCCGGCAGGCAGGTGTGGGGGCGCCTGGGAGGGGCTCCCAGCAGCCGGGCACCAAGCGCGGAACTGTGCTGACCGCGCCTGTCCGGGCTGCCGCCGGCCGCGCGGGGGCGCCCGTGCGCCGGCTCACACCGTCCCCTCCCTCCGCAGCCGCTGAGGGGCCCCAGCTGGCGCCCGTCCTCCCCCGGAGGCTCCTGGCGCTGCCCAAGCGGCTGGGGGAGCTGCTCTGGCACCACAGCCGCCAGGTGCTGCCCCTGGCGCCCGGGGACATCCCGCCGGGGAGCCGGAGCCCCCCCAGAGTGGACTCCACCATCATCGACATGGGCGAGGAGCCGGAGGGGGGTCTGTCCGGCCCGGACGCGGCAGACCCTCCCGCTCAGGGGGCGACCAGGATCGACATGGCCCTGTGCCCCCCAGAGGAGCTGGCCCCCCCTCGGTGGAGGCCACTCAGCCTGCCCTGACGGCCGGCCCCGCGGCCCACGCCTGGCCCCAGGCCCAGTCCAGGTGTGGATGCCCCGGAGCTGTCCTGAGGGCCGCTGGACGAGGCAGAGACGGCGGCTCTCCTCCTGCATCGCGGCGCTGCCCCGCACTCGCGCCGGAGCTGAGCCTGCCGCGGCCGCGGCCGCCCGCGTTGGGCGTTGGGCCTCGGTCAGGGCCGCGGCGGCGCCACCCGGACCGGAGCCGACGGGCACGGATGTCGTGGGGGGCCCTGCAGGTGACACGAGAGCAGCAGTGACGGCCCCGTCGGGTGCGGCTGCAGCCTGGCCCGCGCAGCCCGCGCTGTGAGCGCCGAGAGGAGGGGAGCGGCCGCCCCTTGGGGCCCCTGGCCGCGTCCAGCCGGAGCCGCATCCTTCCTGGACGGACCCCCGCTGCTGGTGGCTGGCACGGCAGGAGTTTTGCTTTTACAGAAAGTTCGAAATTTTAGAAGTTTTATAGGAAATGGTTTTAATGAAAGTAATAGGAAGTCAGTCTTGGTAAATTTTAATGCCTTGTCTTTGAGGTGAGACGTGGCGGGGGGCGTCAGGGTGGACCCCTCTCCCCCGCCCCTACACCCGTGCCTTGCTTGGAGACCACCCGAGGGGACTGGGTGGGGGCGTCGAGCCTGCGGGCAGGCAGAGGAGGGGCGTCCGGCGCAGGACGCGTGGGGGGCGCTCAGCCAGGCGGGAGAGGGACTGAAGGATGGCGCGGCCGGAGGGAGATGGCAGAAAAATAGCTCTTAAAGGCCTATTTTTTAAAAAAGATTTATTTATGCACACAAGAACTGGAGTGTAGCCAGAAGTGGGGGGGGTGAGAGGACTCCCCAGAGACAGAGTGGGGAGCAGAACAGGCGGACCCACTGAAGCACACTGCTGCGGGGGCAGCGGGGAGACAGGAGGGGTCTGCTGCGCCCTGTGGGCAGCTCCCCGGCCGGGATAGAGCTCGGGCAGCAGCGGCTGCGGACAGCTCCATAGGCTGAGACTTAACCCCTGGAGCCACCGGGGAGGCCCTGAAGGCGCATTTTTATGGCATCCTGAGTTTATAGCGAGCGAGGGTGGGGTGTGCGGCCAGACGAACCTGGGGCGACAGGGGTGTCATTAGCCAGGAAGGGGGAGGACAGCGCGGGGCGGGGGGGAGGGGGGCGCGGCGGGCCGAGACGGGTCCAGGCACGGGCGGAGCGGGAGGGGAGAGGAGAGGCGGGGCCGCGCCTAGACGGCCAATGAGCGCGCGGGGTTGGGTGGGACGGGGCCGCGGCGGCGGCCGCCAATGAGCGCGCGGGGCGGGCGCAGCGGGAGGGCTGAGGCGGGGCCGCCGCGGCGGCGGCCAACGAGCGCCCGGAGCGGGCGGGCTGGGGCGGGGCCGCGGCGGCGGCCGCGCGAGCGCTCCGCGGGCGCAGCAGCGCGCGGCCCAGTCGCGGAGGCGCCGCGGAGTGGAGGCTGCGTCCGGAGGTAAGGGCTGTAGGGCTGGGTGGGGGCGCGGCGCGCGGGGCCCCCCGCGTCCCGGCCGCAGCTGAACCACCGCGCCCTCGCGGGCTGGCCCGCGCCCTGCGCTCTCCCGCGGCGGCGGAGCCGTGGGGAGGGGCGCGGACGCAGGTGCGGCTGGCGCCCTGGACGCGCGCTCGGCCCCCTCGCTGCTCGGCGCCCTAGCCCCGCGCTCGCCGGCCTCGCCAGGTCTGGCTTAGCGACGGCCGCCGCGCGTCCGGCCCGGACCCGCCGTTGGCGAGCCAGCGGGCGTCGGGACGCAGCCGACCGTCGGTGCCCAGCGCGCCCTGAGGCCCGGCCTGCGCCCCCGCGCCCCGCGGTGTCGCCGCGATCAGCGCGGGCAAATCCAGAAGCTCCCCGGGGTGCTGTTTTCTCGCCGCCATCGTGAGGAGGCGGCTGAGGGTCGGCGGGTGTTTTGCCTTCGGCGGCGGCAGCTGTGTCTGGGCCTCGGTTATGTAAGGGAAGCCTGGACGCCGGGGGCGGGGGACCAGTGCCCCGCTGGCTCCGGTTAGGGCAGAGCTGCGTGCCCTCTCGCGCCTAGTCCCCACCCGCCGGCGGCGGAGCGCAGAGCCCGGAGCGCAGTCCCTGCGCCCGCCGCCTTCCGAGCCCGGCTGACATCTCAGGTGTGGAGCTGGAGGTGCGGGCACCTCACCAGCCCAGACCGCCCCTGGCCCCAGTAAGCGTGGACCTGAACCCCAAGCCTGGGGCCACATCAGGGAACGCAGTGAGGGGTTGGGGAGGGAAGGTTTGGAGCAGGCAGGAAGCGGCGGGTGTAGGCCTCGCAGGACCCTGGCGCCTCCACCCTGGGCTCCAGGAAGGTCTCGTCCGGGGATGGAGGACGGGCAGGGGCGGCTGAGACGCGGGTGGGTCCCCAGGAGCTGGCCCCGAGGGTGCCCCTGTTCTGAGGGAGGCCGGTGCACCTGGGGCCAGGGGCTCGGGGCTGGGGTGCCACCTCCCCCGCTCCCCGTGTGTGCGCGTGACCAAGCTGGCCGCCCAGCCCTGCGCGCTGCAGCAAGGGCCCGTCTTAATTGCGCGCAAGTTTACAGAGGCTGGAAACAGAAAACCGAGCGCCCAGGAGACTCGGCGGAAAATGCGGGGCCCCTGGCGCCATCACCGCGCAGCAGCCCCGGCCGCCCTCCGGCGTGTGTGACTGCGGCTGGGCGGGGGGCAGGTGGAAGGAAGCCCCGCGCTCGTGGCCCCTGAAGCCCGGCGCATCCGCCTGAGCCGCGGCGGGGGCGGGGCCGGCGGCCCGGAGGAGCCGCGCAGCCGCTGGGACGGGGTCTGCGAGGTGTGGGCGCTGGGGAGACCGGTCTCCTCTCCTCGGGCGGGGCGAGAGCCGCGGGGCCTCAGCCACAGCCCCCGCCGTGACACCCCAGCTCCGCCAGCCTCCTGCCGGGAGTGGGGACTGTTCGGCCGCGCTGGCAGGGCCTTCTGAGGAGGCGCACCCTGCACGCCGCAGGAGCAGGGGGGCCGCCTGACCCCTCCTCTCAGTTTAGGTTTGGGCTGGGGATGGGCTGTCCCCGGGAGAGGCTGGAGCCCCTGCTGCCCGCGTCTGTGTGTCCAGCGTCTCTGCCTGGCCCCGTGGGCCCCCGCCTGTCCCGCCAGGGACGAGCTGGAGATGTCCAGGCACGTGGTCTCCCCTGACCTGACACTGGGGGGTCACGTACCCTCCTCTTGCCGTGCTGGGTCAGTGTCCGAGTTTCTGCCTTTCTCCATGCTTCTCAGGGACCCGGCTGGACCACTGGCCGGCCAGGACCCCGACCCGCGCTGCGCCGCAGACGGACAGCTTCACTTCTGGGTGTCTTCTCCAAGTGCCCCCCAGGGTCTGGGGACCCCATCCTGACCCAGCCCTCCTGCTGCCCTGGCCCTGCCCCCTATCCCCGGCAGTGCAGACCCCCATCTGGGTGTGGGACGGGGCGGGAGGGGCCGGCGCTGGGGAGCCCTCGCGTCCTGCGCAGGCTCGCCTGGGCCCGCCACCCGGGCCAAGTGGGCGCAGCCCTGCCCAGGGCCGCCCCCTCCCCGCACCCGGGTCTGGTCAGGTTCTGGATTCTGGCCGTCCCCTCCAGCCGGGCGCAGAGGCCCATCCTTTCCTGGCCCTGGGTCCATTCCTGTTGGCTGTGTCCGGGGCACTGCCCCTCTCCCAGGACACTGGATGCTCCTCCTGCGGGCGCGGGGCTCAGCAGAGGTGGACACCAGCCTCCTCGGCCGCAGGGAAGGGCCTTCTGCACGGGGCTGAGGGAGGATCCGCATCCTCCGTTTGACACGGGCTGTGTGGACACGTCCCTGCTGTCCCCGGGCAGTGCCGTCCAGGGCCCGGGCACGCAGGACGCTGTGGGCACACGCGTGTGCAGCCTGCACAGCACACACGACACTGCAGCGCCCACACACGCCTGTCCGCGACAAGGGTGGCCCTCGCGGCGGACCCGCCACACACACGCTTCAGGGCACACGCGTGCGCACAACGCGCACACGGCGCACCAGACGCACACGCGTGCCCGAGCGCACGCCCTCTGATCGAGGCGCGGCCGAGCGTTTGGGGCTGGGCGCCGCGCTGCCCCTCCCCCAGGCCGGCCTTCCGCTCGCCGCACCGACCCTGCGTCTTCGCTGTTCTCCCTCCGCGCCCTGCGCCAGGTGCTCCGACCCCGTGGGCGGACTCTGGCCCGAGGCCCTCCAGGAGCCGTGCACAGGCCCTCCGCGGGTCAAGCAGTGCCCACGAGGGCCCCGGGCAGCCATGGGCCTCAGGCCCTTCCTTCCCCTCCCAGCCCCGGGCTCTAGCGGGACACCCGGCGCGCCCCACCCGGGCCCCTCAGCCGGGGGCGCCTGCGGGGACCTGGCCTCGCCCGCCCTTCCCGCGCCTTCTGCTTGGCGGGAGGCCCCCCGGGGTGGGCGCCCCCCAGGCTCCCTCTGCTGGGCCCAGCCCTGCCCACGTGCCCTGCGTTGGCGTGGGGGCCTGGAGGCCTCGCGGCCAGCCCTGGGGGCGTGGCTGCGGGCCCAGCGTGGGGCTCTCTCCCCAGAATGGGGTGCACCATGCCGCCCCAACCCCCATGCTTCAGATCCCTGCGCACACGCGCCCCCCCTTCCCCCGAAACCCGCAGGCCTCGTGGCGGGCACCTCCTCTTCGAGGGCTGGGGATGGGACTGCCTCACGGAGCCCTTTGCCCGGGATCCCGTCCGCAGGCCCCCCCTTCTCAGGCTCTCGGCTCAGGAGGTGCCTTGGGTGGGGCCCCAGCCTGGAGCTGGACCCCGGCTGGACTGTGGGCAGTGGGGGGTAAGGGGGACAGAGGAAGGCCCTTGGCAACACAAGTGTCCCGGCGGCTGGTGCCGGGCAGGCCGGCATGGCCATCATGACGTCAGCAGCTGACCGAGGGCCTCCTCGTGCTCGGATCCTGGAGCGCATGGGGGGGCCTCAGGCGGAGATGGCCAGGACCCCTGTGGCCGTGTCCCCCGGGCCCTGCCCCCTGCAGCTGTGCGGGGGACATGCTGAAGCCCTGAGGGGCCGGGGCCCTGGTGGGCGGGAGGGGGGTCCCAGGGGCCGCCACCTGCCTGCCGCTGGCTGCTGTTACTCCGAACTCACACAGGCCCGGTGTGTGGCCTGCAGCTCACCCTGAGCTTGGGGCTGCTCCCCTCGTTGGGCCCCTGGGCCGGGCTGGGAGCTGTGGATGGCATCTCCTGCTGGGCTGGCCCAGCTTGCCCACAGCCCCTCCCGAGAGCCCCTTCGGGGTCAGCCTCAGGCACCTCCAGGAAGGGCGGGTGCAGGAAAGCGGGGTGCTGCGGTGGGCCTGGGCCCCTCCCCAGCTGCCCTGTGAGCTTGGGGTGCCCTGGTGCAGAGGCGGTGCCAGGAGGGACCAGGGTGGGGGCCGGGAGGGCATCTGGCTAGCAAGGGGGGGCTGGCGAGGCCCCGTCCCTCGGGACCGAGGGAGGGGTGGGCACCACGGGCCACGCCCCAGAGGAAGCTGCTGTTCCTGCCTCTAAGTTGCAGGCTTTGGGCGGGACCCTGCTGCGGCTGGGCTTGGGCTGCGTGAGCGCGCGCGCCCCCCGTGAGGGCCCCAGCAGCTCCAGCGCCGCTCCCACCGGCCCGCGTCGCTCTGCCTCGATGTCCCCACACGCACGGCAGTGGCCCGTGTCCAGCACGGACCGCCTGTCCCTCTGCAGCTCAGGGAAGGCAGGTCTACAGGCCGTCGTCCTCCGCCAAAGGCGTCCTGGCCTGGAGCGCGCGGCTCCGCCCCCCGGGGCCGCATTTGTGGGCGCTCCTGGCATCAAGCACGGCCCCTCACCCGGGACTTGTGGGTGCAGGCTGCCCACGGTCTGGTGTTAGAGGGCCCCGTGGGGCGTCCAGAGGCCGGGGCGCAGGGCCCCGTTGCCCCCTTCCCCGAGGCAAGTGCGGTTCTGACCTTGGGGAAGCTTCGCGGCTTCCCGCTAACCCGCGGGCGCTCCCAGGGCCGTCTGCGCCCCCGCCACGCCCCGTGCCCCCTGCGGGATGCCCGAAGGGGCAGCCCCGAATTCAGAGAACCGGTGTCAGCGCTGGCGGGGGTCCTGTGCCTGCGGCCGCTGAGGCTCACCCTCTCCCCTGCCCGCAGCGCCATGGCCGACAGCAAGGCCAAGCCCGCCAACAAGACGCCCCCCAAGTCCCCAGGGGACCCCGCCAAGGACAGGGCGGCCAAGAGGCTGTCACTGGAGTCGGAGGGCAGCAGCGAGGGCGCGGCCGCGGGGCCGGAGCTGAGCGCGCTGGAGGCCGCCTTCCGGCGCTTCGCGGTGCACGGGGACACCCGCGCCACCGGCCGGGAGATGCACGGCAAGAACTGGTCCAAGCTGTGCCGTGACTGCCAGGTCATCGACGGCAGGAACGTCACCGTCACCGACGTGGACATCGTCTTCAGCAAGATCAAGTCAGTGTCCCGCGCGGTGCGGTCTTCTCTCCCGGGGCCGGCAGGCCAGGGCTGGGGCGGCAGGGGAACCCCCGGGGCTGGGGGCCGCGTTCCTGCGGGAGGGATCGACGCCCCCGTCCACCGGTGCGTGCGCGCCCCCTTCAGCTGTTTCCCGCATGCGCGGAGGCCATGCGCAGTGGCCTCGGTCCCTCCGTCCACCCGGCGGTGGCGTGCCCTGGGCTTCCCGCCACAGTGACTCCTGGGACTCCTTTGCTCTGTGGACGCCGAGTCCCTGGGGGCCAGCCGAAGCCCACTGGTCACGGCTGTTCCCACAAGAATGCAGGGGAGCAGGCATGCCCACAGAGGGGGGGTGCAGGCGGGGAGAAGTGGGGTGCACGGGAGGCGGTGGGTGCAGGTGGGGTGCTGAGGGGCTCCTCCAGCAGAGGGAGCCCTGGGGGCCCCAGGCGCTGGTGGCCTGGTCTGCGGCGGGGCGAGGCGCCGGGTGGGGCTGGACGCGGTGGTGGGCCGTGGGCGCGTCCCCAAGGGCTGCGGAAGCCCGGAGCCCGCCGGACAGGCCAGGCCGTGTTTGCGCTGTGGCGGGCGCCCCGCCAGGCCCCTATCAGCAGCCTTGTTTGGGGGTTGCCATGGCAGCGCTGTTTGTTGTGCGGTTACCACCGTTACAGTTTAAACAAGTCCTGCCGCAGCCTGGGGCTGCCCCTCCCTGCCCGTCAGCGTCTGTGCTTGGGGGTCCGCGGCCCGGGTCGGGGCCGCCCTGGGGGCGCTGTGGCGAGTGGTCGCACTGCCCCACGTGGCCCGGGCCCAGCAGGGCGAGCACCCCGGGACCCCAGGGGCTGTGCGGTCAGCGCCCAGAGCCACAGGCTCCGCCTGGGCCTGCACAGGGAGGTTTCCCACGGGCCCCAGCTGCCCCGGGGGGGCGGTGGGTGGAGGCGACGGTAGTCCTGTCCCAGGCCCTCAGCCCGCACCATCCGCGTAGCTGGAGCCCGCAGGGGCAAGGGCCAGCGGTGGCCGGGGCTGTGGGCAGCACCCACATTGCTCCCCTTCCGGGTCCCTGATGGCCCCGACCACACCCCAGGCCAGGAGCTGACGGAGCTGAGGTCGCCCCCCTCTGACAGTGTCTTGCTCTGGTGTGTGCTGGCCGGCAGGCTGCTGCTGGACGTGCCTGCAGCTCCGACTTCTGCTGGGCAGGGGTGCTGGCCGCCGCCTCCACCCCAGGCCCACGCCTGACTCGCTGGCCCTCAGGCTCGGACAGGTTCTTGGGGCTGAGGGGCCGTGGCCAGCACCGGGCACCAGCTGGGCCCTGACGTCGCAGGCCCTTGGAGACGGGCGGCCAGCGGGCCCGAGTGTGGCTGTGACCCGTGGCCGCTCTCGGGCAGCGCCCTGGACAGCCGGGCGCGGAGCTGGGGGCTGGGAGGCCACGTCTGAGGGCCATGTCATCTGAGCAGGTGTCCCGGGAAGAGGCCAGCATTGTCATCTGGAGCCCGGGACTGCCCTCCGCAGCCAGGCGCCCGGCGGTCACAGGGGGACACGCGGGGACACCCGGCCAGCCAGGCGGGGCCGTCCCCTCCCCCGGCTGAGTGACTCACGCTGGTGGCGCCTGGTGCCCGGCAGCTGGGCCGGGCTGGCCATCGGGCCTGGCGTCCACACACGCCCGGGCCAGGCCGGGGACAGGGACAGAGTGCCTTTGACAGCCTGGATGGACGCGGAGGCCGTGCGGGGGGTGACCGGCCTGGCAGGGCTCCGAGGGGCACAGAGGCCTGTCCGCTGCTCCAGGGACCTGGGGGTGACCGGCTGGCCCTGCCTGCCCTGGGGCCTGGGAGGGACATGCACCCAGGCCCGCCCAGCGCCCCCCGGGACGCCAGCGTCCCTCTCCGGACCCCCAGCTGCCTTCATGGCTCGCCCCCGGCCCAGCCGCGGTGCGGGCTGTGGTCAGCTCGCAGCTCGGGCCGCCGCCCTGCGCAGGTGTGGGTTGTGCCGGGCGGCCGCCAGGCGCTCACAGCTCAGTCGAAACCACGCCTGGCCCGGCCGCGCACCCAGCGGTGCCGGCAAACCGCGAGGGTGTGGGCCCAGCGGAATCTGGTGGCGGGGGTTCCAGTGGAGGTGCAGGGGAGGGCCCCGGGAGCGGCGGGGTGGGCGGCCTGGCCCGGGGTGTGGCCCGGCTGGCCGCACCGGTCGGGGTGCCAGCGGGGCGGAGGGGCCGCCGCCCCACAGGATGCGCTGCCTCGGAGCTTTCCGGGACGGTTTATGTTTGCTGCCGTAGCCGGGTTACCGTGGGCGCAGGGCGGGCGGGGCTGACGCGCTCTCCGCAGGGGCAAGTCCTGCCGCACCATCACCTTCGAGCAGTTCAAGGAGGCGCTGGAGGAGCTGTCCAGGAAGCGCTTCAAGGACAAGAGCCGCGAGGAGGCCGTGCGCGAGGTGCACCGGCTGGTGGAGGGCAGGGCGCCCGTCATCTCCGGCGTGACGGTGAGCGCGGGCGGGCGGGCGGGCGGCGCGGGGGCGGGGCGGCAGCCCCCGGGCCCGCGCGACCCACGCCCTCTCCCGCAGAAAGCCGTGTCCTCGCCCACCGTGTCGCGGCTCACGGACACGACCAAGTTCACCGGCTCGCACAAGGAGCGCTTCGACCCGTCGGGCCGGGGCAAGGGCAAGGCGGGCCGCGTGGACCTGGTGGACGAGTCTGGCTACGTGCCCGGCTACAAGCACGCCGGCACCTACGACCAGAAGGTGCAGGGGGGGAAGTAGCGCCCCCGCGCGCCCCCCACTTCGCCACATTCCTGTGCTCGCCCGGGCAGACCTTGGACCTCAGAGGCCGGTGCTCCGGGCCGTGCCCGGCCGCCACCGGGGTGACCCCTGCACTCCTGACCTCACCGGCACCCCCCTTCGACCCGCGCGGGCCCCTGGTTAGAGGAGCTGGAGGGCGGTGGGACGAGGCCCTGGGAGCCACGGGGCCGGGCCGCCCCCCACCAGCGCGCTCTCAGGGCGGCCCGGCCCCTCCCAGCAGCCAACGGGGACGCGCACCCCGCACACGCCCCAGCTCCCGTGCACGCGCACCCGCTCCCGTGCGCACGCGCACATGCACACACGTCCCCGCGCACGCACCCTGGGCCGTGCGCCGGCTGAGGCCGGTGAGCTGCCCGGCGCGCCAGGGCCCTGCGGTCACCAGGAGGCCGGCCCACGGCCTCTCCTTTCTGGAAAGGAGGCAGCAGCGGGCCGGGAAGATCTGGAACGACCTGTATCTGGGCCCCGAACCCCACCTGTCCTCCGCGGTGCTCCTGGACCCTGGGGGCCACGGCGGTCACCATGGTGATGTGTCCTCCGCCGCGAGCAGCCTCACGTCGGCTCTGGCCGCCGGGTGTGGGCTGGGCGCGCCCCGGCCGCCCCGCAGTTCCTTCGCGTGTGGCAGCAGAAGCGGAGGCCCCATAGGCCCTCACCAGTCCCGGCGGCCCGCCCGGCCCCGCAGCAGCGCCCGCCCGCGGAAGGGGCCCCGCCCTCCGCCCGCCCACGCTGCCCCTGCCCGCGTCCTGCGCGCCCCGCCCGCCTCGGGCCCCGCCCCGCCCGGCCTCTCCCGCGGGCGCGCCGGCCCGCCCCGTGACCCTGCGTGCCCGCCGCTCGCCCGCCCGTCCCGGCGGCCCCCGCATGCCCCCGCCCGCCCGCTTCCCGCAACCCGCGGCGGCAGCTAACCCTCCCGAAGGAAGGAGCCCGCGCCGCGGGGCGGCCTCCCAGGACACTGCCACAGGACCCTTATTTATTTCTATTTAACGCCAAAGGGGAAGCCACTAGGCAGGCGGCCAGCCCGCCCGCCCGCGTTCAGGGCACTAAAGACGATGTTCATACTGGAGTCCGGCCGGCCGCGGCGGGGGCCGGGCCTCGGCGCCCCCGCTGCACTGGCGGCCGCTGAGCGCGCGCTGTCCCACACTGCCCGCGGGCGCCGCTCACCTACTACTGAAGCCGAGCCAGCAGCGGGGCGCCCACGACTCAGCGGACACTTGAAGGGACTTTCCTACTAGTTTGCTACGTTTTCAGGGAGGGACGCAGTTTGTAGCAGAGCGATCTATTTTTGCACTGAGGTCCTGGGGGGTCCGCGAGGGTCCGCGCCCGCGCCAACCGTGGGAGAAACCGCGTGTCTGCCGCATCCGCCCCGCGCCCCGTGTTAACCGCCCACGTCGGCAAAGTGACCAATAAAGGTGTCGTCACAGCGGGTGGTCTCGCCTCCGCAGACGCCGGCCCGGCCCACCCGGCGGCGGTGCAGCCCGGACAACGGGGACTCCCCGGGATGCGCCGACGAGAGAGCACCCAATGCGGGGAGAAGAGTGTCCGTGGGCGGTGGGGGAGGCCCCCGACGGCGGGCTGCCCGCGAGCAGGGGCCCGAGGGCCCAGCAGACCCTGCGCTCGCGGCAGCCATCCCGGGAGAAACAGCAGGCGGCCCGAGGCTCAGCAGGTGCGAGCTGACTGCGAAGAGGCCAGCTGGGGGTTGGGGGGGACAACTGGAAGCCCTGCGGGACAGCAGCCCCCGCGACCTGTCACCCAGCGACCTCGGCACGACTCAGGCGCAAACACTGAAGACCAGGGCGGGGGTCGTCCGGGCGCTCCCGTTGTCCGGCTGAGGGGCGGGGCCGCGGCCAGGCCGGCAGGCCGGTCCTCGTTCCTCCCGGTCCCCAACTCAGGGCACGACTCCATCCACAGCCCCGACGGACAGGAGCTGCACCCCGAGCTGACCACTTGCCCGCTCTGGGCTGCGCCGCGCGTCCTCAGCCTCACAAGCGGCCGAACCTGGCGGGGGGCGGCGGGGGCGCGCGCGGGACCAGCCGGCCAGGCGAAGGCCGCAGACCCGCCGGCAGGTGGCGCCAGCGGGCCGACCTGTGGGCACCGCCGCTTTGGCGACCGCAGGTAAGAATAAGGTGACCGAGTAAAAGCAACACGAACGTAATGGAAATAAAACCTTCACGAAAAAGAACCCGCTGGAATTCCAACAGTAAAAAGCTGCCCAGTTTCTGAAAGGCCAGGCCCAGGCTCCCCAGCGGCCACGCGCGTGGCCCGGTGCAGACAGGCGAGGGGAGGGGCCGCCTCGGCGTCGGGGCAGGTCAGGGTCAAGGGCGCACCTCCTGGGCAGAGACGTGAGGAAACGCAGCAGCGCCTTCCCCGGAGGCCAGAGCAGAGGCCCCGGGGTCAGGGAGGCGGCAGCGTCCAGCTGGGCGCTGGCTGCCTGGGGCCCTGGGCAGCCGGCCAGGCCGAGAGCCAGGGGGCGGTCTGCAGGTGGCGGCGCCAGGTGGCGGCGGCCAGACGCAGTCGGCGGGGTGCGCCCTGCTCCGGCCTGCAGCAACGGCCCCCCAAGACAGCCAGCAGCGCCCCGACAAGTGGCCCACACGACCCTCCCGCGCCAGGCGGCACCTTCCGAGGCGGGCGGGTGGGCGAGGGAGCGGTCAGGCCTGCCTGCCGCTGGCCTCCGGGGCCGGCACCTGCGGCGGGCAGGCGGGCAGGTGGGCGCCCCGGCCTGGGCCGTGGGCCCGGGTGGGTCTCGGGCGGCGCGAGGGAAGCTCGAGTCCAGGTGGGGGTGGGAGGCCCCGCCCGCCCGGGGCCACCACAGCCCGGACGTGGGGCCCAGGAACCCACAGGGTGGCCAGGGCCCGAGGCGCCTCTCAGGGCAGGCGAGTTTATTGCTGCGCTGGCCTCGCCAGTGTCCCTGCGCTCTGGACGCCACAGCGCCTCTCCAGGGAGAGGGTCAGCCCGTCCCGGGGTCGTTCCACAAACAGCCACGGCCGTCCACACCGCTGACCAGCCCCCAGGACGCAGCCGGCCGGCGGTCAGGAGCGGTCCCCCAGGCGGGCGCTGCCGCGCGGGGCGGGAGCCAGGGTCTTCTTGAGCTGCTGGTAGCTCCAGCGCAGCTGCTCCACCTCGGCCTGGTGCTGCGCCCGCAGCTGGCCCAGCTCCTGCAGGAGGCGCTCGTTGGTGCTGACCAGGGAGCTGCGGGACAGGGCAGCCTCAGCCCCGGCTCCCGGCCGCCCGCCCGCCCGCCCGCCTGCCCGCCGCCGCCTGAGCTGGGGGAGGCCGCTGGCCGGGAGCTGCGGCCTTGAGGGTGGCTTGGCTTGTTTGCGCAGCGGCCGCAGGCAGGCCCGGAGGCGGAGGGGCCCCGACCTGCCGCACCTGTGGCTCTCCTGCAGCATGTGCGCGAGCTCCCGGGCCCTGCCGCAGTGCTCCAGGTGCTCCTTCAGCTCCGCCACCTCGCCCGCGAGCCCCCGCACGCTCGTCTGCAGCTCTGGAAGGAGAGAGCCCGGCGGCCTCATGCCCGCGGCCACGCCCGGGGCACCCTCTCCTGGGGCTGGCTGCGCATCTCGGGCGCCCTCAGGCTGTGCCCAGACAGCAGGGCCGCTGCGGCTCTCCCCTGCGCTTCCCGCCGGCCCCGCGCTCGGGCCGAGGCCGCTGTCCCTGCCCCAGCCGCGGCGCGCCCGAGCCCCAGGGCGAGTCGGTAAATTCCAGGTGCCAACCAGAATAGACGCCAGAGACAGAGCGAAGGCTCAGCGCCAGCCACACATACTCCAGAGCTGAGGTCAGGGCCCAGGAAGGGGGGCGTAAAGCGGGAGGCTCAGCGGGACAGAGAACACTGGCAGGCCTCAGACAGGGGAGGCCGAGAGAGAAACTCAGCTAAGGGACGGAGAACAGGCACCAGCCCGGGGCGCGTGGCCGCTGGGAGGAGGGCAGGCACAGAGCGGGACCACGCGGTTTCAGAAAAGAGGAGGGTCAAACACCCAGACTCGGCCCGCAGCGGCTGCCCGGCCCCCCAAGCCCAGCGTCCCTGGGAGTCCTCACTTTCTTCCTTTAAAGAAACCTCCCTTTACTCTCAAAGTTTGCCTCTCTCCGCCTGCTTATCCAAAACGCCTGCGAATTCCTCCCCATGGCTTTGTGGGGCAAGAACCCATGGCGGCTGAAGGGCTCAATGAACAGCACACCTGGCTTCACCTCGAGGCTGGCCACCCCCTCCCCTCAACAACGGGTGGCGGGGAGCGCAGCTGGCGGGGAGCCCTGGGGGCGCCAGCGAGGGGGAGAGGGCAAGAGCCCGCCCTCCACGCCCCTCCTTCAGAGCCCAGCAGGGAGCTGGAAATACCAAGTGAGCTTGGTGAAAAGCGCAAAGAACGGGCGGAAGCGCAGAGGGTGAGAGCGCCTGGCCTGCAGCCCCGAGGCCACCGCGCCTGAGGCCCCCAGGAAGACGCACAGGCCGCGCCCGCCCGCCCGGCCGCCGACTCACCGGAGATCCGCAGGTTCAGCGCCGCCCACGCGTCCGCCTCTCTCGCTTCTCGCTTCACGCAGGACAGAAGCGCCTTCAAGCCGCTGTTCTCCGCCAAAGCCTCGTCCAGGCGTCGCTGCAGGTCCTCCTGAGGACAGACAGACCCCAGCAGTCGCTCCGACGGCCGGACTGCGCCGCCCCCCGCACATGCCCCGGCGGCGAGAGCACAGGCGAGCGGGGAGGCCCGCTCAGGCCTGGTGTCCGGCGCCGTCCTGGGCGGCGTCGCGGTGTCCCCTTTCCTTCCGGGGCCCCGCGCGTGCGCGGCAGCCCCCCAGCCGCTGGCCTTCCTGAGGGTCCTCGCGGACGTCTCCTCGGGGGCCCTTTCACTTGAATCCTTTTTTCTTGGTCCGAGCAAGATTTGCTGATCGCGCACATTTTCTCAAGGACCCGGCCCGGCTGCGGGCGTTCCCGAGGGTCTTCCCTCTCCGTGGCCACCCGACCCCCACCCGGCTCTTCCAGTCCTCCTGCTCTCGGGGCGTGGGGCTGGGCGGAGCACTGACGCGCTGCGTGTGTGCGACGACCTCGCAGGGCGGGCGGGGGTCCGGGTGCGGGCGGGGTCCGGGTACAGGAGGGCGGGGCCCGGGTACAGGTGGGCGGGGGTCCGGGTACAGGAGGGTGG
>PVIJ01022482.1:0-16276 GCA_004024925.1 Scalopus aquaticus
AGAGGGGATCTGGTGGTTCTTTCTTCTCCTTAGTCAGTCTTTTTAGCTTCTTTCCAAGTTCTACTCACCCATGAGGGTGTTAGATTTATGTAGCGTTTCTGGATCTTCTCTGGGTTTGGCTGATGTCACTTTATCGGCGGCTTTTCTTTTGGGAGAGTTGATACTAGCTTCCCTTTACCGCCATGTTGATGACGTCACCTGTTAGCAATTTTGTCTGGCCAGTTTGAGGCACTTTGGCAATGTGGAGACTCAGCTGGAATTCTCAGAGAACATTAAACCAATCTGCCCTTTGTCCTTGGGTCCAGAAGTTTTCCAACTTTAAATCAAGAGTGGACCATCTAAAGCCTTGCCTCTAGAGGATAGAATTTGGCATATATTGTGTTATGGGGTAGGATCTGGTGCTTTCTGGCTGGGGCATAAAACCTCTGAGAAAGAAGAGGGGCCAATACGGAATGCTTGCAATCTTCCATAGACTTGGAAAACACATTTGAAGGTTTCAAGGGTCCCCTGAAGTGCCTGAAAACCAGATTAATCGTATTCCCCATGTATTTCTGAGGAATCATATTTAGGCTACTGGGCTTACTTTTTCTTTATATCTGTACAATTAAAGGTATCTATATATTGTGTTTGTGTATAGATAAAACATGTACTGGTTAAACATCAAATTAACTTTCAGCAATAAATAATACAATGGTCTGTAAAGATAGTATATAATTTTTTTTGATCATTCATATCATTCTGATTATTCAGAATTTTTGTGTCAGGTGATTGCTAGTCGGAGTTTAAGAGATACCAACTAGTGTGTATGTGGGGTGTGACTAAGCTTCTGAAGAAATTTTTACATATAAGGAGGCAGTAGTTGAGAGTCCAGCTTTAACCATGAGAGTGTGCCTTTTATGATGACCCTTTTTTTTATTTGTACTAATAAGTTTTTTTCATTGACTTGATTTTCTTTTTTTTTTTAAAAAAGATTTATTTATTTATGCATACAAGCTGGGGTACAGGCCAGAGGTGTGGGGCAGCAAGAGGGTTCACCAAGAGACAGAGTGGGGAGCAGAACAGGCAGATGGATGGAAATACACTGCAGAGGGGAGCAGTGGGTGAGGCAGGAGAGGTCTGCCGCGCCATGTGGGAATCTCCCCGACTGGGCGTTGAACTCGTTGCCGCTGCTGACTGCGCCTCCTGAGAGGCCCTACAATGACCCTTTTAATCAGCCTCAAATAGAATAAATCTCTAAATAATTTCTTTTTCAGAGACATTTCTACCAGCCAATCTGGACGCTGGTGGGCGCTGGTGCCAAACAGTTATCCTCATCTGGGCGTCCCACAGCAACTGTGATTCCATCTGGTGTAGAGTGGATCAAAGCTAGAGTGGTTGGGCTGAACCCGGACAAGAACTGCATCCACACAGACAATGGCAAGGAGGTAACCTATCAGGGTCCTTTGGCTTTTGTTAACCTGAGACCTTGTATTAATGTCCAGTCATTACCAACCAGGTGGCTTCATGGTGAGAGGGCAGTTTCTCTATGTGTGCATGTCTGTGTAAGTGTTGAATACTGCATGAGATGGGAAGGTGTATAGTGATTAGAGAAAGGACTGAGTGATGTGGGATTATTAAATGAACAACTAAGGCAGATACTTGTTGAACAGCATCTGTTTGCCCTATTGCTTGGTATCATATCTTGCATCTGATGCACAGTGAGCAAATACTAGTACTTTATGGTAAAATACCAGACATCTCCCTTCTTTTTCCTCTGAAGCAGCCAGCTTCTCTGTCTCCCTGCAGGCCTCCCAGAGGAGGAGGATACTGGGAAATACCCACCCCAGCTACACTAGGGGGCGCTATGCCAGACTATCCCAGGAATCCTGGGACCCTGAAGTTTGCGTTGGGAGCTAAGGAGAATTGCTGAGACTGGAGCCAGAGGCTCACTATTGCTCAGCCCCATTTAGAAGTCGCTCCCCACCCTGATCGCCAGGTATCAGTCTTTCAGCAGCTGCTGCCCCTTGTGTGTCTGAGGGGATGAGAACAGAGCAAGAGGGATTGTGGCGTTCTCTCCCCTCGTTTGCTGTTGAGCCCAGGATAGCGGCCGGCAGTACAGCCATCCTGCTGTCCCCTGCCTGGTCCAGGCTTCTGTGGTTCTTGAGCCTCCAGCATGTTATGGACCCTCTGCCCCCTTTTGCTTCAAGGGGGCACATCAGCATTTTGACAGAATTGTAGAATCTGAGAGTCAGTGGGAATCCCAACCCCTTCCTCTAAGCAGGGACTCTGACTGCAGGCATTCTTAACATTTCCTTGGGTAATGGATCATTCTCAGCACCTGATGAAAGTACTCTCTAGAAATATGTACATATGTACCAAAATTTGCACTTAATTTCAAGGAGTTCAGAGATTCTTTGTATCTTTTCTGTGAATCCTAATCAAGATTACCTGCTTTATAGCATTTGTGATCCTTGGCTCTCTGGCCTGCTTTCACTTGGTCCTGTCTGCCTTCTTTCCTTCCTGCCTTCCCAAATACTTATTAAGCCTCTACTATAAGTTAGAGTCTTAAAGTGAGCAAAGCATACAAAATTCCTTATCCTGGATTTTCTATTCTAGTGGGGGGAGGACATACAATACATAATACACATAATAAGTGAATTAGATAATACGTTAGAAATTGATGAGTATTATGAAAAATAATAGAGTTGTGTAATTGGGATTGGGGCGTGTGGGGTCGGGGTTGAATTTAAATGTATTCATAATTACTTGTCCCAGGGTCAAAGAGTTCTCTGACAAGTTATACCTCTTCATTTTTTAGACAGAAAAGTTACATGAATGTTCTGCCTTTCCTGAGTTAGAATCCATGTTACTGTAACCTCTTTCTTGACTTCCGGGGTATTATTGGCCTTCACACCTTTCTTGATCCTTGTTCTGCCCTGTGTGGCTGAGTGTCTTCTCTCTTTTCTGTGGAGACACCCTTCAACTCCTTGAAGATGCCTCTTGTCTTCTGTGTAAATCTTCTTTTCAGGTAGACTTGTCCCCCATAGTCACTTTCCTCAACTCTTCCTCAGATTTTATGGCCTCCTTTCCCCTCACTGTCTTCCTTCACCCCCATTTGGACATCATATGGCTTGTTGGTGTTCCCATGAGAGTGGTGTCTAGAAGAATATGCAGCCCTACAGAACAGTCCAGAATAGAGTGGGACTATTCTCTCCTGCAATGGGGTTTAGCTCAGGTTAGTGCTTTCCTCTTAGCAGCAGTTACCACAGTTAAGGTGCATGCGGGGCTTGAGGTCATTGTCAACCATTGTGTCTTCTTTCACATGATCTACTCTCAAGTCAGGCTTCCCCACCCTAAAACAGAGGTCTATGTACATGTATTTATTATAATTAATTTTTTTATAATTAAATAAAAAAATTATATATTCAGTGTGCATTTATAAATTATTGTCCCCTCATTGAGGAACTTTCTTATTTTCTCTCCTGTCTCCAGGAAAGCTGACTGAATTAAACATAAGACTGTTCTCAATTCACAAGGCTGAGCTTTGGGACTCATTTTCCTTGCTAGTTTGCCTCTTCTCTTGCTAGTTCATGGGTCAAAGAGGCCTTTGTCTTATAATGCACCTCATCTCCTTGGTATTGCAGTGCCTATCTCTTGTTAGACTCCACAATATAGGAGTAATTCTGTTAGAGACCTTTGTAGTTGGGTGCTCCTCACAAGCTCATAAGACAAGCTTGTCTCATCACTTGAGAATGAGAGGCACTGGTAGGTGTTCTCACTTCTGAGCTCTGCTTAGACATCTAAGGCTTAGACCCTTAGGAAGTTTGTAGTCTCTTGGTTCAGGGCTGGGGAAGAAGTTGGTACAAGCTGATGGAACTTTCTTTGAAGATTTTATTAAGCAGAAGGATTTCATAGCCAGCTACCAGAAATCTGCATATCACATCTCATGAGAGAGATCATCTTGTTAGGTTTTAGTACACCCTCCCAACCTGCCTGGGATTTGGATCTTTTGGATTTATGATTCTGTCATTCAATTAGCATTTCCCCCTAACTTATCCATGATGACCTCACTTCAGTTCCAGGCTTTACTTCTGTAACATGTGTGTAGAGAGATTTTAAGATCATGTATAAACTGACCAATATTTTTTTAAGCAAAATATTTAAAAATTTGCCAAATCATAGCATTCTCAGCTTGTAATTTCTGATCCTACTAGCAGTGTGAAACAGGCTAAGTCTGGATTTCAGTCGAGTTGAAGGCACTGCTGAAATCCAGACTTAGCCTGTTTCTGATTCTTCTCTGACCCAGAAATCTGTTTGCCTGGAACATGTCCTGTATGCCTTGCATAGACTGGTCCTTGATCCTCCAGATTTCACCTCTTTCTTTTCTCTTCTTGTTTCTGCTCCAGCACACTGGCCTTTCATTTCTTCAAATGTCTCTGTTATTTCCTTCCTCAGGACATTTGCACATGATGTACTTACCTCTAGGTTACTTCTATTCATATTTAGCTTATATATGAGTTCTTCAGGTAAGCTTTTCCTGGTCTAAGTAGACTAGGTCATGTTCCCTCTTGACATGCTATCACAACATTCTGTGATTTAGTAATTATTTGTGTGATTATCTGGTGATACCTGGCTTCCCGCTAGACTGTGTTCCTGGAGGGGGTAGGAACTGTGTCTTTCTTATTTAGTGTTGTATGTCCGTGACATAATAGGATATTTGTCACATAGAAGGTGCTAGGTAAATATCTGTGAGCAAATTGTATCTCAACTTCGTTATCTGTAAAATAGGACTAATAATAATACCTATCCTATTGGGTTTTTGTGAGGATTAAAAGAATTAAAACATGCAATTCTGCCTTGCAGTGAATGCTCAAGAAATATTATTAGCAATCTGTGAAGCCGTGTTCACGCTCATCCTTTTATCAATTCACTGAGACATAGCTATTTAGTGGGTGAGTCTGGAATTTTGCAATGGATGAATATCCTAATTAACTTTTTAGTGTCAGAATCAATACTACATTCTAATAAAGCCATCAAGGCATGGCCAAACCAAAGGCATATCTTGATGATAGCTGTATGTTTTACCAGCAAATCATTCCCCTAGTCCCCAAGCCACCTCTGACCTCACATACCGTGAAGACTCAACACAGTGCAGTCAGCCATGTAATGGACCCAGTACACTTACCTACAGAATAAGACATTTTAGGGCACCAGTGCTCTATGGAGAGGCAAATCAAAGTATATATTATCTTTCTACTTTCACAAATTATGTTTTTTTCAAGCAACTGAAATTATTGATCCATCTATCCTTCCAGGCATTCCTCAACAACCATTACTAAGTTCCTCACTTAATTTAGTGACTGTGCTAGAGTCTAGGGATATAAGGAACAAGACCTAACCCTTATCCTCTGGGAGTGTTTTGATGTAGTAGAAGATGACATTACTCCTACAGAACATGACAAGTGCTATAAAACCTCATGTACAAGTGCTAAAGGAGCTCCCGGAGGCACCTGTGGGCTTCAGTGGGGAGGTGACCTTGGTGCTGAGTCTCCTGGATTCCAGGGCAGAACCTCTTAAATGACTCTCTCCCCTAGGTCCCCCAGCCTGAGCCAAGCTCTCAGTACTTGGAGTCTTTTCTCTTCGATTATGATATGCTGAGCTCACTACTCTGCTTCTCCATTCAGTACAAGACTGTGCTATCAGTGCCTGTTGCCGTTTTCGGGAATCCTGAGTTTTACTGTAATCATTTACCATCTCCAGTTTTCTTGGCTGGTCCTTTTACTTGACAGCCTTCTTGTTTACGCTTTCTGGCCTCTACCCGTCTTCTTCCTCATCCCAAAACCTACATTTCTATCACAATATTTATGGATATATTCCCCTCAGCTTGAATAATCACAATACTGGTACTTCCTTAAAGAGGGGGGGACTTTTAAGTTCCAAACAGATTATTGAATAGGATTAGATCTAGCGTATCACATTCTTTCCCTTTACTCTCAAAAGAGCAGTTTATCTGTTATGATAGTGGTGCAATGCATATAACAAGTCCGATTTGCTTATACCCTCATGTATTTTAAAGAAATGTGATTGTCTTTTAAGATTAGGAAATCGTTCTGCACCCCCTAGCACAAAAGGGTGTTAACAGAAGCACTGCACAGATAATTGCGATTTCTTTGCTATTGTTCTCTACTGTGTAAAAATATAGGAGTCCTGGTCTCTTGGGGCCAGGCAGATTACACAGATTGGTGATGCAGAGAGGTGTGAGACAACAGAGAATGTGATCATGCTATGCTGGCTGCTTGGGGTGTGCTCCCACCCTGCAGCCCTGCCCTCCACCCAGAGCCCCAAGCTACTCATTCAAAAGCTTGGTACTGGCCGCACGTGTCAGGCCTAACTCAGCCCGTGGATGGCCATTTTTTAGATTCTGGTCTGAAATAACTTTGTTTTGTGTTGCAGATCTCCTACAAATATCTTATTATTGCTCTTGGAATCCAGTTGGACTACGAGAAGGTACTGTTTTAAAATATTTCTGTAATACACTGGCTCACTTATGCCAAGATCAAAAGCTACATTTAGTTCATGTATATTCATTTTGATAAGAAAATGTTCTAAGAAACCCACTTATAGTTTTACTTCTCTTCAGTCTTTTTTGTGGTCTTGAAATATATTTTTCTAAGATTTTTGTCAATGCTAATGTTATGTTTTAGCTTTATGCTTTAATGAGAGTTAAGCATGTTTTTCCCCTAATGTTAATTCTCAAAAAACAGCAACCTTTTCCACACCAACAAAAAAACTCCCTTTCGGGCCTCCCCAGTGGTGCAGCGGTTAAGCGCTGCGCTGTGGAGCTGTTGGCAGCGGCGACGCGAGTTCGACGCCCGGCCAGGGAGAATCCCACATGGCGCTGCAGACCTCTCCTGCCTTGCCCGCTGCTCCCCTCAGCAGTGTATTTCTGATCTGCCTGTTCTGCTCCCCGCTCTGTCTCTGGTGAACCCTCTCACCGCCCCACGCCTCTGGCCTGTACCCCAACTTGTATGTATAAAAAAAAAACAAAAACTCCCTTTCTAAGTAGAACTGAGTTGGTTGTATTACAGATTAAATTTTCTTTTGAAAGTAAGATTTAGATTGTGAAGTTGTAAGCAGACCTCAAGGGTTAGTTCATCATCAGCAGTTAGTTCTTCATCCACTGGAAGGGTGTCTGGTTTTGTTGTGTAGAGGCTGAGACTTCTGGTAATATGAAATGAGCAATGAAATGTGGATAATACTCTAGAAGTTCCTTAGATCTCCCATTTTAGTGAGCCTGGGATCTAGATGCGGTCTGACAATTGTGAGATCCCAGTTTATTTTTTAAAAACATAATGGAGCAAGTCAGTATTATGTGTTTCCAGAAGCTTGTTGGGAGCTGTGGATAAATAATTGCAGCACATAAAGCAGAGTGACAACCAGGTCACAAGCTGCAGGATGGTGATTTGGGCAGAGACCTCAACTGAGTTGGTTCATAGCGCCTTTGACATGTGTTTCTGCTTTAAAAAACGAAAACAGTAAAACCCTAATCATGACTTGTCCAGGATGAGGGTAATGAAAAGGTTCTGGCTTGTGTTCTGTGAAGGTCCGAAGAAACCATGAATTGGTGTGAAGTTTGAGGCGAGTTAGAGTGATGGTGTTAAGGTCACTAGTCTCCTGTAACAAACAGTGGAGTAGACTTCATGGAGAATGGTGCCGTTAGAACTTAGAGGTGTCCATGCCTCTCACACCCCTGCCTGTGTGGACTTATCAAAGACAGCCCATATCCTTGCTACTGTGTCCCCAGCAGCCCCAGTGTGTATGAGGGTACTGTTTGAAGAGACCCAGACTGAGAGTTCTTAGCAGCCTCTTGCAGCACAACAAGAAACAAACTATTTTAAAGTAACTATTACTGTGGAGACTCTGTGCTATCCTCCAGGAACCTTCCTAGGAATTGAATATTGATGCCTCACAACTTCTTTCAAGATGGATATTTGTATCTCAATTTAATAGATGAGGAAACTGAGGACGTGAGAATGTAAATACTTTGCCAGGGTGATTGTATTAGCTGGCACCCTCTCATTGTAGATGAACCGGAGGTTAGTTACTCAGGCGGGTTTAAACAAAAAGGGAGCTCTGCTCAGTAATCAGAGGATAGTTGCTGTTAACATTGAGTGTCGTGGAGGAGCTCACAGGACTTTGTTTTGTTGAGACCTGAGGGCTGGGTGTCTGGCTCTGGAGGTGTCGCCCTAACGTTGGGAGATCAGCCTGGGGACCCTTCTGAAGGACAGGCCCAGGCTGATGAATGGTTTTTGATGGTTCCCTACTATTGCTGGAAGAACTGGTTTGTGAGTTTCTTAACTTAATCCGTGCCACCTTCACTGCGCTCCATGAACCTTCTAACATTTAAGGTAAGCATCAATTTTGATTTGACTAGCCTTTACTGTGCATATTTTTTGAGCATTTTTCGAGCACGTCACACACATGATCTCATTGACTCCTGCCAACAACCCTGGGGAGCAGTTCTTTTTATCCCCATTTACAGATGACAAATACAAGCTTCTCAAGCCTCAGTTGCGTCAGAATCACTTGGGGAGCACATTAAACAAGGACTGCTGGGCTTGCGCTCGAGGTTCCCACTCAGTGGGTCAGGAGTGGGGCATGAAAACTTGCATTTCTAGCCATGCCCCTGATGGTGCTAGTGCTGCTGGTCTGAGGATCACACTTTGAGACCCACTGGCTTAGAGACATTAGGTGACTTACCCAGGGTCACAATGCATGTAAGTGGAAAAACTCAGGCTTACCTAGGTCTGTGGGATTTCCCAAGTGCACATTGTCGTTACCTAACCTTTGCCAAGAATTTGATCTGGTACAGCCTGAAAAAGGGTATTTTAAGTGTGTTATTACTGACAACCTGGCTTTTGGTCCTGTCTTGTCTGTAGTTCCTTCCAGTAAGGCAACTGGTTCTTCATAAAGGAAGTATGGCTGGCTTCTTGTCCTTACTTTGAGGGGCAGGCAAAATATATTGTCCATCTTCTGGTGGGAATATATTCAATGTAGGGTCTTAAGACCAAGGGAGGTGGAGCCATTCCCTTGGGCCAAGCCTTTTTGCAGTTTAACAGGTGACTCCAGACACCCCAGCCTTGGTCTTAGCACACCCCTCACCCACCTGCCTGCTCCACTGTGTGTGAGTACTGAGAGTGAAAATTGATGGACATACTAGGGAGGTTGGAGGGATAGCAAAGAACTAGGACTCCAAAGTCATTTGCTTATCTGTTAATAAAATAATTTCTTTGTATGCTTTTTTGCAGATTAAAGGCCTACCTGAAGGATTTGCCCATCCCAAAATAGGGTCCAATTACTCAGTTAGGACAGTGGAGAAGACATGGAAAGCTTTGCAGGACTTCAAAGAGGGCAATGCCATATTTACCTTCCCAAATACTCCGATAAAGTGTGCTGGAGCCCCACAGAAGATCATGTATTTATCAGAAGCCTATTTCAGAAAGGTATTCTTATTTTTCCAGGGGCAGAGACAAGGAGGGCAGAGGATGCTAACTCAGTGATTGCCATAATTCCTTTTTTATCTAAATTTTTATTATATATCTACAAAATTATACGTTCGGAAGTTTGTAAGTAGAAAAAAGGGGGAAGTCATTCCTAGGTCAATTGCTTTAAAATAATTGCTGTCATCAGTTTGACCTGTCTTTCTAATTTTTTTCTATACACTTTTTAAAACGTGGTTATAATCATACTGTCCATACTAATTTAGATGTATTATATGGTATTGAATAATTCTTTGCATCATATTTTTTAATATATAAATGTCTATGGGAAGATAAGTTCTAATTGTTTATGTATTTCCATATAGTGAGACAATTAGTTGCAAGTTGTTTATTCTTATACATAATAATATCCTCAACTGTTCCTATTCAAGTTCAAGGCTATGAATGTTTCCTGGCTCTTGATAAATATTTTTGGAAATGTAATTTGCAAAAGTCAATTCTAAAGGTTAAAAAAAAGTGTTTACGTAGAACTTCAGACCTTAGTAGAGCTATTCGGGTGGAGAAGGGTTTTTGAGCATCCCTCAAACACCCTGTGTGTGAGAGCCAGCATCTGCAGGTCAAGTATGTCTGCTGTAAATTTGTGGGGGGACCCACACCTCCTGTTCTCACCCTCTGGCCCTTGTGTGGGATGTGACATTCTGATTTACCAAGCATGGTTTGACTTGAGATAGTGGCACAATTCTAATCAGCCTATGATTCTGTAAAGGGTTGAGTGGGGAGAAGGGGAAGGGAGGTTGGGCTGAAGAGGTGTTGGGTGTATGTTTGGACTCTGGTCCCAGAGGCCTTCCTATTATGTCTGCACCAGTCCTGTGTGGTAGGAAATCAAGGGACAGTGCTAGTCACCCTATCAAAGAAAGGTCAGTCTGGGTCATGAGAATTCTGGGTTGGCACAGTCTTTGAGGTTTTCCCACCTAACTTTTTGCAAATAGTGAGGTCCAAGTGAGCAAATCCTTTCTAGAGCTGAACAGAGGAAAAGAGTAAGACGCCAGTTTTCTTCCCTTCTGAAAATTCTCTTTGAGTAACTCTTTCTCCCAAGTCTTACATGGCCTGAGGGGAAATTTCTTTCAGGTGCCATGTTCTCCTAGACATTTGGGAGAACACTAGCCTCTCTCAGACATGTCGGCAATACCAGTGCATTTGAAACAAAGGACCTTGAGCTTTGGTTCACTGCTGTCTCCTCAGTACCTCAAACTAGCTGGCTGGTCCCTGGCCAACTCTAGACCTCATTGGATACCTATTGAGTGACGGAATAGTTCAGCTTTCTATGTCTGAACTTGACCTTCACCTCTGGCCTTCAACTGAAAAGTGTCCATCTCAACCTTCGACTCAAGTGGGCATTTGAGTTGTTGTGTTGCTGACAAAACATAAAGAGGAAGAAGAAGACTGGCTGTTGCCTCACCCCCTCAGGGCTTAGTGGTGGAAAAAACTTCTGAATGTTTTACTTCTTATTTCAGTTAAAAAAAAGAGTGACTGGAGTAGTGCTTTGGTGTTAGTTGTTTCTATTCTTTTTCTCAGACAGGGAAGCGATCCAAGGCCAATATTATTTTCAACACTTCTCTTGGAGCAATTTTTTCGGTTAAGAAGTATGCTGATGCCCTGCAAGAGATCATCCGGGAGAGGAACCTCACCGTTAACTACAAGCAAAACCTCATTGAAGTCCGGGCCGATAAACAAGAGGCTGTCTTTGAGAATCTGGACAAGCCTGGAGAGACTCAAGTGATTCCAGTGAGTGTTGAGGTTCAGTTGTCAACAGAACAGTGCCATACATGCAGGTGACATCATGGCCCACACTTGGCCTGGCTGTCATCATCACGTGCTGGGGCGGCTGGTTAAAGTGAGCCTCTAGAGATAGCCGGAGAAAATGGGTGGGGAAGTGAAAGAGGTAAGAGGTTTTTCCATGGGAGATGAAGAGGGCTTATTATTGGTACCAAGTGAATTTTTCTCCTATTTTGTGTCTCTACTTTTTTTTTTGTTCTGAGTTAGCTGAAGCAATCAAAAATATTTCACAATGTTAGTTATAGCCCAGGGTTCAGGAGGGGCTTCCTTAAATGCAGGAGCTGATGATTGTGTCAGTTTGTGGTGTGTGGGTAACAGCCATGCTTGTGAATAATTCAAGAATGACAGGATGTCTTTCACCTGTGGAAGAGGCTGTCTTTAAATACCTTTCACCTGGGCCTCAAATGAAGCGCTTAAAGCTATTTGAAAGATTTGGTGGCGCTGCATATGATTTGGAAAGATTTAGCTTTCGTACGTGGGCGTGGCTTCCCTGTGTATGGATTCTTCCGTGAAGTAGGAATAGTACTCTTTGTAGAGGTGTCTGAGTAGTAAGGGCAAGATGTCAAGTCATCTGGATGAAGCATGGTGGGAAGAATCCTTTGTTTCTGTCATCCTGTTGAGAGCTGTTAGCGATGACAAAACACAGCAGTGACATTTATTCATTCCGTCTTTTCAGAAGAATGAAGGTTTCCGTAAAAAGGAATTTTGAAGTGAGCCTCAGATTAATCTTCTAAACATCAAAACTTCAAATTTTTAAGGTTTTTTTTTCTTGAGATCCTTCTAAAGTGTATTGCACATGACTTTTCTTTTTGAAATGGAGAGTATTGACTATTATTTAAAATGTCACTGGTCACTCGAGTCATGATTTTTAAAGACTTTTATTTGAAAATAAACTTAGAGAAGCTGCAAAAATAAAATACCATAAAGAAGACTGTGTATAGCCTTTACCTACATTCACTTATTACAGAATTTTATCCCATTTGCTTTATAATTTGTACCCCCTAAAACTATATACAAATAATCAATATATAAGTAAATACTACATAATAAATATTACACGTGTTTGTATAATTATATTTCTATGTATTATATATTTTTATGTATGTATGTATGTATATAGTTTTCCCCAAAATCATACTTCTCTTTTTGTAGTTTTCTTCTTTCTTGGCTGTTAGGCAGCTTCAAGTATTTTGAAAGGTCCCTCCAGATCCAGCTGCTTTAAACTGCTGCTTCTGATTTTTATTGACTGGAAAATGAGATAGCCAAACTTGTTAAATTTTATGTAAAGTAAAAGCAAATGGCTATGAGTTAGAGTCCAAAGCATACTTTTAGGAGCAAAATGTATGAATTTGAGAGCATGAACTCACTTGCTCTTTGTTCCTTCTTAAACTTGAGTGCTCAGCTGTGCTCTGGACAGTTGAGGTTGCGGGTAGGCACTAGAACACAGAAGTAGTTTCTGTTCTAAAGGGATTGTAAAGAAAGATGATCTTTGCTTCCTCCTTGGATTATAGTGTGTTTTGAGAGTTGACTCATATTGGGCTCTCTCTTACCAGCTCCTAACAGGGCCTTAAAAAGTTTCAGTGACTCTGAGCGCCGCTTTACAGGGTAAGACTGATGTATCAGAATTTCCAAGTGAAAAGCTAAGGGTCATGTGGGTGTAGCTTACAAGGCTCCTTTCAAGTTAGACAAGAGCAGGAACGCTTGATCCTTCTGGGGCAGTAGGTAAACATCAGGAGGTATGACTGGGAAAACCTGAAGTGCTGGTGACTTTGTGCTTTGTGCGAGGTGCTTTGTGCCCTGGTCAGGGGAATGCCTTGTTAGGATTGGAGCCATGGGTAGGAGTCGGGTGTGTATCTTTGGACTCACCATCCCTAAAGCCCAAATCCAGCGTTCAGTTTGACCCACCCTTCTCTGTCAATAAAAAGGCCAGAATCTTGCTCTTGAGCATCATCCTGCATCCAATCTCCTGAGCCATGACTCCTATTTCTTTTCTTTATCACTGTGGTGTTGCTGACGTAACAGGGTCAGGGAGAGAGCCACTTAGCTCTGCCATCCCCTTACTTTTAGTAATCATAGAAATGGCTTTCATTGTGCTACAGAGGTTCGCTTTGGTGTCTCTCCCATGCCAAAGAAGTCACATGGACTCTGTATGGGGAGACCATGTCGACTGAGAGATTGGTTGTTCTTTGATCCCCAGCCTGCATGGGAACATGTGAGCTCTTGGAGAGGGTGTGGAGAGTCTAAGCGCTAACTGTCTAGTGCTGTGTGCGGCCATCGTACAGTACGTGTGAGGGAGATGGGGAGAGCTTTTTGAGCCATGGAACTCTTGGAAGAAACACAAATGTAGATGCTATGCTTTTCTTGTAGTATGAAATGCTTCATGTTACACCACCAATGAGCCCACCAGATGTCCTCAAGACGAGCCCTGTGGCTGATGCTGCTGGCTGGGTGGACGTGGATAAAGAAACTCTGCAGCACAAGAAATACCCCAATGTGTTTGGGATTGGGGACTGTACCAGCCTTCCTACTTCAAAGACTGCTGCTGCAGTAGGTAAGATGACAGATGATGTCACCAGAAGGTACCAGCATATCCAAACCAAAAGTCTGGCATAATTGGCAGTGGTTAATAATGAAACTTTTCTGACCTAAAAATGACTTTGACCTCTCTCGACACAGAAGCTAGTTGTGAATGAACCCTGTGCTGTGTGTAAAGAAATTATTTGTTGAGTGTTTTGCACTAATAGAGTAGCATGACCTCATCTGCCTTTTCTAGGTCAGAGGGATTGTTTTCAGGAGATGCACATTGGAGAGAGGGATTTTCAAGCTTTCTAGAATTGTTACTTCTCAGACTCTGCCTTGCTTTGCACCCCTGGCCTTCTTTGCTGCTGTCACCAGGCAGGTTGGCTATTTTCCTTCTGTCTGAAAGACCGGTAAGCCAAGGAAGCATTTATTTCCCCAGGAAACACATGCAAGTCAATGAAAGCTTGCAGAGCAGAAAATTGTTCTGTTAAGACAAATACAGTGGAGCGTGCCCTGATTGGTACGCGATTAAGGCCTCAGCCTGGAAAACTGAGTTCTTTGCCTCGATGTTCTGCACTAGCAGTGATGGGGAGAATTGCCTTTTAGATCTTGTCTTCTGCAGACAGGAACTGTCTTCTCCAGATGCTGTAAAACACAGAGCTGCTGGCCCATGGGTATGGTAGTGGTTTGTGTGAATAACACTCTGGCAGAACATTATTTTTACTGACTACTTCAGCCTAAGAAGGACCTTCTTGGAAACCCACTGAATGTTTTGCTCATTATCAATAGTAATTACCCCCAACTTTTTATTTCAAAAGCGAGTCTATGGAAAATTTGAAAGTACAGTGAATAATCATATACCATTTAGGTATTAACCGATTGTTATTTTTTGACATTTGCTTTATCCCTCTATGTATATTTCTTGAGTCATTTGAAAGTATGCTTTGATATCATATTTTATCCTTAAATACTTCAGCTTGTCTCCAAGGACTCTCTCCTTTTTATCCACAAGACCATTATAATGTTAAAGAAATTTGACATTGTACTATCAAATCGTCTCCTATGTCCAGTTAGATTTTCTCCAGTTTTCCTAAAAATGCCCTTTCTAGCCATTCCTGAATCCTGCCCCTTAAATCATGAGCCAGTCAAGCACCATGAACTGCGTTGGATGTCATGTCTCTTTGGTTTCCTTTTTTTTTTTTTTTTTAAGATTTACTTATTTATGCATGCAAGCTGGGGTACAGGCCAGAGGCATGGGGCAGCAAGAGGGTTCGCCAGAGACAGAGTGGGGAGCAGCACAGGCAGATCGATGGAAATACGCTGCTCAGGGGAGCAGTGAGTGAGGCAGGCGAGGTCTGCTGCGCCATTTGGGAATCTTCCCTGGCCAGGTATTAAACTCCCGCCACCGCTGCCGACGGCTCTACAGTTCAGCGCTTAACCACTGCACTACCAGGGAGGCCTTCTTTGCTTTCCTTTAATCTAGAACAGGCTTTCTGACAGTTTGTTTTTTTTTTTCACTCTCATGACTGGCATTTTTAAAGAGTCTCCGCTGATTATCTTGTAGAGTATGCCACAGTTTAGAACTGTCTAGTTGTTTTCTTTTGATTAGACACAAGGTATACTTTTCAGTGAGCTCCTGGGTCTGTGAGGCTGTGTATTCCACTGTGTCTGCTTGGGAGCCTGTCCTGCTAGTTTGTCAAGTCCTCATGAAGCCAGGGCTCATTGCCAGTTTAAGCATGTGCATTGGTTCTAGCCACTGCTAACGTATCTTTGCTCTTTGTGATTTCTACATAGATTGTGTATGTAGTTTTCTTTTCTTCTTTTTTTTTAATATTTTTATTTATTTATGCATACAAGAACTAGGGTACAGGCCAGAGGTGCAGGGGTGGGTGTGAAAAGATTCACTAGAGACAGAGTGGGGAGCAGAACAGGCAGATCTACTGAAATACACTGCTGAGGGGAGCAGTGGGTGAGACAGGAGACAGGTCTGCTGCACCATGTGGGTCAGCTCCCTGGTCAGGGATGGAATTCATGCTGTTGTAGATGGCAATAGCTTGATAGCTCTGACACTTAACCCCTTTCCCCACCAGGGAGGCGTTTCTTAATACAACTTTGTTAAATTTATGTTGAAAGTAACCTATGATGTATGTAAGGCCTGGATCACCCGGCTTTGACCTACTTTAAATAAACATACATTTCAGGCCTCCCTGGTGGCGCAGCAGTTGAGCGCTGCGCTGTGGAGCTGTCGGCGGCGCGCAATGCGGGTTCGACGCCCAGCTGGGGAGAGTCCCACATGGTGTGGCAGACCTCTCCTGCCTCGCCCGCTGCTCCCCTCAGCAGTGTATTTCTGATCTGCCTGTTCTGCTCCCCGCTCTGTCTCTGGTGAACCCTCTTGCCGCCCCCGCCTCTGGCCTGTACCCCAGCTTGAACAAAAAAAAAAA
>PVIJ01022483.1:0-16086 GCA_004024925.1 Scalopus aquaticus
ATATTAGAAAGTTTTCTTAGTGAGGAAAATATAAGATGAATCTGTCATTAGGCATAGTTGAAGTCAAGTACAAAAGGACATATTCAGATTTTAGACACATTTTTAATCCCTTTTAGTCTAACCTACTACCTGTTCATCGGGATTCTTTTGACTTGGGAGAACTTGAACCAGCCACTCTTAGAACCTTCGTAATGGTAACAGTGTGGCCCACAGCACTCAAGCCAGTCAATGGTATAGCCTAGAAATAAAAAAAAATAATAATAAATTAAAAAATTCAAGGTATGTCATGAGTACAGAAAATATATGTAGGTAACAGTCAATTTTATCATTTGCTGTATTGTAAATACATTTTGTCTTCTTTATGATTTTCTTAATAGGCTTTTGTTTTCTCACTGTATATAGTATATAATATATGTAACATACAAAATATGTATTAATTGACTGTCTATGTTATTATTAAGCCATTTATTAATAGTTAAGTTTTGGGGGAGTAACAAGCTCTACATGGATTTTTATTTGTGCAAAGGGTCACTAATCTCTCACCTCCTGTTCAAGGGTCAACTGTAGTTGGTATATTAATCCCTGTTTGACTGGCCAAGTAATGTGCCTCTGTGGAGTTGGGTCATAGGCCTGGTTTCTAAATCACCTTGTCTGTTTTCATAAAGCAATCAGGCTTCGCTGAAATTAATGACTGCAAGACTGAGTTCTATGCGTTCAGGCCCAAGAAACTTCTGAGATGCTATAAATTCTGCCTCATTGGGTAGTGACCTTGAAGCATTCAGGGGCACTGGAAATTAAAGGACCTTTGTTACATGCCAGGCTTAGTGCCTAACAATTTCATATTGTTTCATTGATTCCCCACCCAGCCCTGTTACCATGAACTGGGTACCTTGTTACCTTGGATACCAAGAACTGGCTCTGGAGGCATCTGTCTTGCAGATCCTGGAAAGTTAGAACCTACCTTCACTACACTGCACTGCAGTGGACTCTGGCAGTGATTTGTTATTGCAATCACATGTCCCTATGCAAATTTGGAGGGCAGATGTACTATGGGTATTACCGTCTTGGCTGGCTTGCTGGCTTTCTCACCGGCCACACCCAGGGCCTGATCACCAGAGGGTGCTGGAAGCAGGGCTGAGAGAGTCTGCATTTTATGTGGACCAGCAGACATAGAAGACTGCGTCATAGTGCCACGGCTTCCTGAACCTGCATTGCAGCGAAGTCTGTGCTTCCTGAAGGTAGGAGCACCATCACTGGGCCAGCTCTCCGGCTCTTGGCATCAATCCCAGAACCAACCAAGTCCAGTGCCAGCCACACAGCTCAGCCAAGCCTACTGTAAGCATCCAGTTCTCTGTGTGGAACACCTGACTTGTTGAGCTAAATTTTTCCCTTGCAACTGAACTGACTAATAAAGATAGGAATGATTATTCGGGTTCATAAAGTCAGGTTAAGAACAATGGATGTCGGAGATTGAACTTAAATCTAGGCCTGTTGTCTATAAAGATAACACATTTACACTGTTCCTTTACATCGCTTCCAAAGCAAGTCTGAGCTAATAAATATTAAAGACACACAAGTTCCCTTTCTGACAATAATGCAGAATATATAATCTGAAACCCTGTCTTCTCCCAGCAGGTAGGGTGCTGGCAAAGTGTAATCAACATCTTTTAAACTGCATGTTTTTCTTTTAGGAAAAAAAAAGCAAAGCAAACATATGAAGTTGCTACTGCTATTTTTAACTCAAGGCCTTGGGCTTTAATACTGATACTGCGTAAGGAGATAAGGTGTGTTTTTGGTTCTAGACAGGTAGAGATTTGAAACCAAGATTCACATATCAAGTCAAAATCACATGCCCTCAGTGAAACCCTGTCTGTCTTAGTCTGAGTTCTGAATGGAGAAAATACCTATCTTAGAATTCATAGTATTCCATCTGAACCTCATGTGGTTCAAATTTATATTTCCAGAAAAGCACAGTAATTCCCAAGCTAAGAAATTAACATACAAAATAGTTCTAGGGCATATTTTCATGGGATTTCTGGCAGAAATAAATGTAAGTTTTATTTGGAGGGAGGCACATGATTCCCACCTGATTTCCATAGATGAAGTGCTGCCTCTGCTGAACTTAAAATCGACAGCCATAGGGCATTATAGAAATAATGTACCATCACCAGAAGTCAGTAGAAGCAATAAATTGTAAGTCTAGACCCTCAAAAGGCAGGTGATAAAACTATCAAATAAACCATATAAAATACTCTTGAAATGATTAAAGATATACAAGATGAAATGAAAAACAAAATATATGATAGAATGAAATACTTTGGGGAAAAGGGCAGATTTTTAAAAGAAGAAACTTTCAGGAATAAAAACATGTAGTTTTTAAAAATTAATAGTCAGCGTACACTGAGTTAGACACAGTTAGACACAGTTTAAGGGAGAATTACTGAGTAAAAGAAATATCTCAAGACTATACAGCACAGAAAATAACAGGATAGAAAGTGTGAAACAGAGTATTAGTGACATGTGGGTTAGGAGAACAATTTTAATATGTATTTCATATGAGTTCCAGGAGGGAAAAGCAAAAAGAATGAGGGGATATACTGTAGTTGCAATGCTTCCAGAATTGATTAAAGCTATTGTTGCTCCACAAAGGAACCTACCCAGCCCTCCAGTGTTTGGATTCTTATGCTTGTCTTTCATTTTGCCCCTCAGAGGGGGAAGATGAGAGATGGGGGAGGGTGTCAACAAAATTGAGGGATCCGACCTCATGAGTATTAAATTACAGAGACAACTGAAGAGGACTAAATAAAGGGCCTCAGAAGGTCCAGCTAAAGCTGATTTTAAGGCCATCATACAAAGAGCCAAGAGCCAAGAATGACAGCTGATCACTGTGGTTTGTCCCCAAATGTCACATTGACAACCTTAATTGTGTGCAGTCAACATGGGCCACACCTGCATTTTAAAAAAGCTTAATTAGATTTTTTTCATAGAAAATGTCAATCATTACTTAACAAGTGATACTGAAAACCAGAATCCCTTCTTTCAGAATGTGGAATCTTTTATGCATTCATTTAATTACTTCAAGTTTGTAAAGCTCTCCTGAATTCACCTATTTTTGTAAGTAATTCTCTATTTAATAGTCCATGCTTTTTTTTTTTTAAAGATTTATTTATTTATACATACAAGCTGGGGTACAGGCCAGAGGCGTGGGGCGGCGAGAGGGTTCACCAGAGACAGAGTGGGGAGCAGAACAGGCAGATCAGAAATACACTGCTGAGGGGAGCAGCGGGTGAGGCAGGAGAGGTCTGCTGCACCATGTGGGATCCTCCCTGGCTGGGCGTCGAACTCGCATCGCCGCTGCAGACAGCTCCACAGCGCAGCGCTTAACCGCGGCGCCACCGGGGAGGCCCAGTGCATGCTTTTTTTATTCACATTGTTCTGAAAAAAAGATATGGCCTGTATTTTTTTACTTTAAAATTAACGTAAAATATGGCACCGGGAGATATGTCAAATGCATTCTTTGAGCTTATTTTACACACCCCAGGATGGACTTTAAAACTGAGTGCATATTAAATAACTAACATAATACAAATATGTCCTAATCGTATCTTTTCAACTTAAGAAAGTAATGGAAATGATAGAACTCTTAAATAAGTTATTTATTATCAGCTCAAGAGTCAATGTTTCAGTTGATTTGTTTTTACTTTGTTTGGAAAATCAAATTAGTTTCCCTTTTGCTAAGCAAAAGCAATGATTTGTGTTATATTAGTCCTCAAATCCAAAAACTTAAAACTCAGCGTCTTCAGTTGAGAGTGAGAAGTAGGTATCCATATGATGCAAACATCTGGATGTTTGCAAATATCCAGCATTTTATTTTAACAAATATATTTTTATGGTGATTTGTCTAAAGTAGTGGTTATCACAGCTTGGTGTCCAGACCAGCTGAGTATCACCTGGAAACTTATTCGACTTGTAAGTTGTTCAGTCTCATCCTACATGTGCTAGACAGAAATCTCTGGATTTGAGGCTCAACCATCTGTTTCAATAAGGCCTTTGTTGAGTGATTCTGTTGTATACCAAATGTTGCTAACCTTTGGCTTGAAGACAACGATGCAGCTGAGGACACCATCTAAGAGAAAAGGTAATATGTTTGGGGGTTTCATGCATTCCGAGGCAAGGAAGTGTATGTCTTTGTAACCTCAGCTACATAAGAGACACATTTTCTTAAATCAGGGAAAAAGCCTCAGTATTGTATCACTAAGAGGGGAATATAGTGCAGATCAGGAGTCACATGTACATCTATGGAATGGTGAAAAAAAAAAACCTATCATGCTACAAAGTAGAAATGATGCTTGAACAAGAATTGACAAAGCTGCAGAATGTAATTCCCATTTCAAGATAACAGATTCATGCAAAAATGATCATAGGCATGGCATATGAAAGTAAATGGTCTTTTTTAAAAGGCATGGTCTGTAAAAGTATATTTTTCCTTTGTAAAGTAATTTGCAATATAAAAATTACTTACAAAAACCTCATCTCAATTTTCACACCACCCTCAGACACTAACTAAGGAGTTGTTGGGGATCACTTGTTACAGAGAGGGAAATTGAAATTTTTTGCTGACACATGGTTTGGTCAAGATTTTCTAGCTAGTAGATAAGAAGTCGAGCCCAGGTCTCTGACTCACAATCCAGGCTTCTTTCACCATCCACAGCCTTCAAGGAAACTGGCTGGGACTAGAAACTACTTAAACATATGTACGCATTTGTGAATTTGTATACTCATGCCAATATTATCTAAGCAGAGGAAATCTATTTAACAATAAAACTGCTGTTAGTGAGAAGGCAGACAGAAAGCTTAGTTTATTTTTCCTTACGTAGGTTTTGTTTCAAAGCAGGATGCTTGTGATGGTTAATTGCAGGGTCATAAGGTACCTGAATTAATTTTCTTTCTTTGTATGTCTGTGAGTGTGTTTTCAGACAAGATTATCAGACTCAAGAAAGTAGATTGTCAGCCCTCCCTGATGGCGCAAGGGGTTGAGTCTCAGCATTATGAAGCTATCAGCAGCCACTGCAGCACAAGTTTGATCCCCGGCCAAGGAGCTGACCCCCATGGCGTAGCAGACCTCTCCTGCCTCTCCCGCTGCTCCCCTCAGCAGTGTACTTCAGTCAGTCTGCCTGTTCTCCCCACTCTGTCTCTGGTGAATCCTCTCAGCCCCCACAACTCTGGCCTACACCCCAGCTTGTATGCATAAATAAATAAAAATAAATTTCTAGGAAAAAAAGTAGATTGTCCTCCCCAATGTGGATGGGCTTTATCCAATTGGAACTGACCCCCCCATTTTTTTTTCTGCCTCACTGATTGAGTTGGGCCATGTCTTCTCATCTTCTCCTTACACCAGTCACTGCCCTGGTTCTAAGACTTTTGGACTAAGATTGGATCACACCATCTGTACTAAATTACAGAAGGAATTACAGTGTGCTGGATTCTCCAGTTTATGGAGTACTGATTGTGGGGCTTCTCCGCCTCCATAATTACATGAGCAAGTTCCTCTATTTATATAGAGTTGTCTCTACTGAATATGTAAAAATACATTAACATATAAAATGTGAATATATAACATCAATATATATGAGCAAATACTGCAAATATATATATGTAATTCCTCAGCTATATATAGTTCTCAAATATATATTATATATAAATATATACATGTATATTATATATAAAATTGAAATAAATGTATAAAATATATATGTGTGTATATATATGTGTGTATGTCTGTGTGTTTTCTCTGGAAAATCTCAATTTCTCTGGAGAACCCTGATGAATACAATGCCCTTTATAAAAGATTGCTAAACCAACAATTCTGCCAGTTAAAGTTTTTTCTCCCAGGGAAGAATGACTACTCTCAGTCATCTTTACAAGATGATTTCTTTGGAGAGACAGTGACCTTGGGCCATGAGTCTCACCCCTGACTGCACATTAGAATCCTCCCTGGGGAGGGGTCAAGTTTTTAAAAAATACCGATGCCTGATTCACACCTCTCTCCTCTACCAATTAAGTCAGAATCTCTAGGGACAATTTTAAAATCTCCCCGGTGTTTCTGAAGTGTAGTCAGGATTAAGAAACAGTTTCCTTAGAAAACAGAAGAAAAGAAAGAAGTTCAGGCAAAGTCCAGAAGAACTTGGTAACTGAACAAAGGGAGGACCGGAGGGTACTAGCTATTGCCTTGTGTGACAGTCCCACCGAGTCCGAGATTCCTCTTTGTTGCATACTCATTCCTATGTTGTCTTATACTTGCACGTACTATGTTCATTTATTCTTTTTTTTCTGGAAAGTTCCTAATCTTCAAATTAGATACCACTGTTTCCTCCTGCCTGGATCTGAATATGCACACAGACATCACCAGCTCTCCTGGAGGCAGCAAAGAGATGCATGATGATGTACTGGAGGGAAAAAACAAAACAAAGTTTGGATCTCTCTGGGGGCTTACCTGCAGGACAGGTGGATGGCTTACTAATTCTTCAAAACTTTTACAGACCCAGGCTCACTTTACTGCAGGCTTGGTACCAATCTGAATCCTCCTTTTTGTGTCAAGCTGTATTTGATTCAGGGAACTGGTTTCAAAGTCATTTTGTCCAAAGGGGCTTCCCGGAGCTTCTGCATCTGTAAAACAAAGACATGTGAGAACCTCAAGAGTCATGTGCCTATGAAAATAGGGTCTGGAATCATCTAGCTCAGGGCTACCCATGGGTTCCTGTATCACGGGAAGGTTGAGAATGATGTTGTGAAATGCCAGTATCAGGAGGGGCTTTGAAAATAACCTTATATAGAAGGTTGGAGAAAGATTGTACATCAGGTTCTAGAGAGGAATGTTCTAGAGAGGAATGTTCCAGAGAGAAATGTACAATCATGCAGAGGATACAAGTAACTGTTCTTGAGTAACTGCACTAGTAATAGCTTTGGTGACCACAGTATTCTACAATTGTATTTGGCAATTACACAAATACTGCTCACACCCAGTGAAATCAGTGTTCTGTGAAAACTTCCTTCAGAAAAGGTTGTTTCAGGTCAATCATTCAGTATTGGATGAGAAATCTGAGGCCAATTTCTGGGGCTGGTTTGTTTTCCTCAGCAGTCCTTTATGTGCCCTGCTCACACTCTGTTCTGCTCACCCTCAGAAAGCTGAGTGCTGTTCCTCTTCAAACTCACTAAAATATGCTGAACCTCAGTCTATTGATATGCAAAATGAGGAAGTGGACCAAAGTGTTTGAATCAAATTTCAGATCAAATAATTATTTTGTTGTAGTGAATTTTGGAATCATGGAATTATCTGTTTGCCTTGACTGATCAATTCAATGAAAGGCTTTATTAATTCTTTTGGAAGGAAGATGATGGGAAATGCTCTCTCTAAGATCAAGATCCTGTTGTTGATATAATTCCAGATACAGAGTTCTTTACGTTGCTCTAAAATTAGAACTAGACCTTTTCAAAAACCCAACAAATGTCAAGTGGACTTTTTACACTGGAGTCTTTCCAGAGAGTGAATTTACACAGTGTTATTTTTGATTGCTCACAGTATAGTTTAGTTCACACTGTCCAAGTGAATGTAATTGTGAGACTTGTAGTTTTTTTAGTCAGATCCCAAACCTCCATATAAATAACTCCACATCATCATCTCATATCAGATGTGTGGTGGAGGAGATTTTGCCTTGCAACTTTGCCTATTTAAGTTATGCAGAAGATCATATCTTAACTTTCAGGTAAAATAATCTTGGATCTTCGTTTTTAAGCTTCAGTGTGATTTAGAAAATGTAACCCTGGGCTTTGCCTCGCTCTCGCTCTCTCTCTCTCTCTCTCTCTCTCTCTCTCTCTCTCTCTCTCTCTCTCTCCCCCTCTCCCTTCCCTTCTTTCCTCCTGCAAATACTTTATACAACATCAAGATTGGAAGAGATTGTAGGGTCATGTGGTTTCATCACAATCTTCATTTTATATAAAAGAAAATTATTTTAAAGAAGGAAGTCCTCAACAATCAAGATTTGTGCTGTGTGGAGGATCCTCAATCTACTAAAAATGGAGCTACCATATGACCCAGCAATTCCACTCCTAGGAACCTACCCAAAGGACACAAAAACATTAATTCAAAAAGATACATGTACCCCAATGTTTATTGCAGAACTATTTATAATAGCTAAGATATAGAAACAACCCAAATGCCCAAAAATAGATGACTGGATCAAGAAGATGTGGTACATATACACAATGGAATACAATTCAGCAATCAAAAAAGATAAACTCATGCCATTTGCAGCAACATGGATGGAGCTGAAAGGGATTATGCTCAGTGAAATAAGCCAGAAGGAAAAAGAAAAATATCTAATGGTTTCACTTATAGGAGGAATATAGAGGAACCAAATAAGTGACCAGGAGGAAAAAATAACAATAATAACAATAAAAAATAATCAAAAAATAAATGTCATAAAATTTAAAAAAAGACTTGTGAAATGACAGCCTTGTTCTTTTTCTTTCACTCCTCTTCCTAACCGATATCTGCTCTTACTAAAAATGAGACCCCAAAAAGGACTCATTGGTTTGAAACAATCTTCAGAACTTTACCAAGATGATAGCATTTCTCTCTCTCCAAGCACGGGGTTTTAACAGCATTGGCCTTCAATCATTTTATTTTTATAGGCATACTAGATCCTAAGTTAATCATAAAATAGCTACCTCTTTTCAATTCATACTTGATATGTTCCTTGCTTCAAAATACATTTTAGAAAACTATTTCTGTGTGTGTGTGTGTGTGTGTGTGTGTGAGAGAGAGAGAGAGAGAGAGAGAGAGAGAGAGACAGACAGACAGACAGAGGGAGAGGGAGAGGGAGAGAGGGAGAGAAAGAGAACAAGAGAGAGCAGAGAGAGAATTTTCTACTTGTGAGTTTTCCATGTTCACAGAATTCATGTAATGAGTAGAGTTCTAAATTCTCCCATCCCCCAGTTTACCCTCCAAGATTTGATGTCCGTGAGATATAGTCAAAATGAAAACAACGCATATAGCTTTGTATTCAACATGTTCAAGATTTATGTGAACTTATTTCCTGTCTGGCACAATATCAGTCAGGAATCATTGCCCCCTTAAAAAGGTATCAAATAGGGCCTCCCTGGTGGGGCAACAGGTTAAGCACAGCACTGTGGAGCTGTCGGTAGCTGCAGCATCAATTTGATACCCGGCCATGGAGAATCCCACACAGCGCAGCAGACCTCTCCTGCCTCGCCCGCTGCTCCCCTCAGCAGTGTATTTCCATCGATCTGCCTGTTCTGCTCTCCACTCTGTCTGTGGTGAACCCTCTCACCACCCCACGCCTCTGGCCTGCACCCCAGCTTGTATGCAAAAAAAAAAAAAACCTTGAAAAAAAGTATTATTAAAAAAAAAAACAGGTACCAAATACCTAGTGATGTATCTAATGAAATACATGCAAAACTTGCTATATTATGGAAGATGCAAATGTGGTGCCATATCCACCATGCCTTTGTTACAAGACCAATACAAAGACCACTCAGAATTAAACAAGAATCTTGTGGAATTTGAGCAATTGTTTTCATTTACTTTTTTTTGGAGACCTTTATTTTTAATTTTTTTCATGTTTGATATTTTATTATTTATTTGTGAAGTACCATTATTTTACATTTTTATTAATTTTTTAATTTTTATATAGTTTATATTTTATATCATTGTTCATTTTTGTACAATATTTACTTTCTCCTCTCAGGTGTAGTACCCATAAAATTCCCACCACCAATTCACCTGGGCACCATTACCATAGTCCCTTGTGTCTTCCCTCCCGTTTTCATCCCTCTCTCTTCCCCTCCCCTGCAGAATGTCTCTGAGTTATTGTTGCCTGTTAATTTTGTTTTTTTTTTTCAATTTCTTTTTATTATTTTTTTCCCTGATCTCTTATTTGGTTCCCTTACATTCCTCCTACATTCTTATTAATTTTTTGACAGTATAGGCTATCTCTCCTCAGATGTGGCCATCCTAGCTCTCCCACAACCAAAGCACCCGTATCATCCACCAGAATCCATTGTGCCACCTCCCTCTTCTCACAATTATTTTTAAAATTTGCGTGAAAATGTAAAAGTCCTAGCATAGTCAAAGACAAATAAAGAGAGAAAACTTGCTCTCTCGAGTATTAGCAGTGATCATAAAGCTATAATAAATGTGATAGCTTGGTTAAAGGTTGATGATAGACAAATAGACCAACAATACAGGATAGGAAGCCATGTATCTCGCTATCTGATATGCAAGAATTAATGATATGCATGTGTGCAATGCTTAATATATGACAAGGTGGCACTAACAAATCAGTGGTGTTGAGATTTTTAACATTCATGTAGAGAGAATAGGAACTATCTTGCATCTCACATTATAGAAGAAAATCAATTAAAAATGCATGCTGAAATGTGAAAAACAAATCAATAAAGACTTTAGAAGATAATATCAGGAACTTCATTTTTCTCCTTTATTACATAGAAACACATCATAAAAGAACATAAACAGATTAAAATAAAACTTTGACAAGTTTGACTACATTGAAATTAAGAATTTATTTTTAAAACAACACCATCAAAAGAGTGAAAAAAGACAAGATATTGAAGAGAAGATCTTTGCGACAATCTAAAGAACTCATATCAATAAGAAAAAGACCAGTTGGGGGAAAATGGTCGAGTCTTGAAGAGTTAGTCTACAAATGAGGAAATCCAAGTGATCAATAAGCAGAAGGGAACTCAATCTTTTTAGCATAAAGAGAATGTATGTTAAAACCACAGGATGGCATCACTACATATGTAAGTCCATTGGTGAAAATGTGGTGGTCTGACAATGCGCAGTGTTGGTGGGAAAGTGGGCAGTGCGAGCTCTTAACAGTGCCGCTGAGACTGCACTTCATCTCCAGGAGGCAGCTTCATTTGCCAAAGGGAAGGATGTGCCTCTGTCAACCCGAGTGTGAGCCATCATCCATCAGGGTGTACCGTAGAGAAACTTCTGCCTATGTACACCAGCAAGCATAGACGATAACTTTCAGAGAAGTACTCTTGAAATAACCCCAAAGCAGAAACAAGGCAAGAAGTGGAAAGGGATACACATGATGTATAGGACACATCTCCCTGCTTCCACCCCAGGGGTCTTTTGTGTACTCTCCATAATTATGACTCACTCCTTGCAATTCACCTAAAGCTTCCCTAACACGCAGAACTGCATGGTGCTGTATGCGTAACTGGCAAAATTATAAGTACAAGCACAGAAAAGTATTTATTGCAAGATCAGTATAATCTGTAGAAGGAGGAAGTCATAATTATGGCGAGCACACAGAAGACCCGGGGGATGCCAGCTGGGAGAAATGTCTACACAGCACATGTATCTCCTGCCAGTTCTAGGGTATATATATCAACTCAGAAAAGGAAGTTTGGGGTTGGATAGATATGAGTGCAAGAACTAAGACCAGTTTTCGGTAGACCACCACTGGCTAGGCTACAGGGTATAGAGGAACTGAGAGGTGATTATTCTCAATAAATTAATATTTGGCCTCCCTGGTGGCCCAAGGGGTGAAGTCTCGGCACTACGAAGCTATTGCCAGCCACTGTGGCATGAGTTCAAACCCTGGCCAGGGAGCTAACCCACATGGCGCAGCAGACCTCTCCTGTTTCACCTGCTGCTCCCCTCAGCAATGTATTTCAGTCAACCTGCCTGTTCTGCTCTCCACTCTGTCTCTGGTGAATCCTCTCACCCCTCACACATCTGGCCTACACCCCAGCTCTTGTATGCATAAATAAATAAATCTTTTAAAAAACAGATTAATATTGTACATAGTCTTAACATATGTTACACTGTTCCCTATTCAAAACATTGAATAATGTATTCATTTTATGGTTCTTAATGTCTCTTTATAAATACATTGGCACATCAAAAAACAAAATAAATATATCACTGTTTTGCATCTCCAAATCAGAAAATACTTATTGCTAACAGCATATAATTAGTAAGTAGCACATTATTAGCACATGATACTAATCTCTATTAGACTTAACAGGATGTTACTTTCTTCCCAGATATTGCATTAATATTTGTCACTTATTTTTCTTAAGGTAATAATTCATATTTTTCTTTGTTCTAGTAGTAATCTTTTTCTACATTAAACATGGGAAAAATTACATTGCAAAGTAAACATATAAACTGCTGGCATGCATATTTTAATGACATTCCCACAAGAAAGTAAAAGGAATAAATTACTTTTGAATATGCTGATTGAATAAATTTTGTCTATAAACATGATCTCAAGTTAAAAAAAGAAATTTGAAAGTAATCTTTAGAAGTTCTTTAAATTTTGTTCAAGTTGTATTAATTTCATTCTTTAGAAATAAAAGTCGTTATGCTAACAATTGATTATCTCCACACAACTGACAGAGAAGGAACTGTGAAATTTCTTGTTTCTATCATACTATTAATTTAACCCCATTTTAATATGTGATTACAGCAAGTATCTTTTAATGTCCCTCTTATCTTGCCCCAACAATATTAAGTATGACCAAGTCCTAGTTTGCAAATATTTTTTAAAGACTTTAATCTCTCTAAATAATTTACCACTTTTGCCATTGTTCTAGATTGTGCCATATCTTACGATTGATGAAGTATTAAGCAAGAAAATGATTCCACTTTATAAAGTCTGATCTTTACCATTCTAGGGGAGGAAAAGCTTTTCCCTGACCCGCTAAGGGCCTGAAAATTAAAATGACAGAGACAGAAAAATGGGAGAAAAGCACACAAATTTACTTAATGTACAATTTACATGACATGGGAGACTTCCTAAGGAAATGAAGACTCCATGAAACAGTTAAGAATGAGGATATTTATACTAGGCTTGGTGAAGAGTGGGGAGATGTAGGAAATGTGGGAAGTCAACAGGATGTGAGTTAATGGTATAAATGTGGGGAAAACTTAGGAAAGTCTGTTGGTTAGGACCCTCCTCTGCTAAGGATGCTCATTACCCCGGGTAAAGGGAGAAGACCTCTTACATGATGGTCTTTGATCAATTTCTGGGGAGATCAGAGAGTATCTCTTGTATCTACCATCTCTCAAATATCTTCAGCATGAAAGATTCACTATGCTAAGCTGACTTATTTAGGGTAACCTTTTGCAAGCTCACTCACCATGAATGTAACTTATGAGAAAGCACCCAGTAAAATTGATCCATGAGTGTTGGTTGATTTGACTGACAAATTTGAAATATTTCATTTCTATAATCATTTATCCCAGCAACTAAATAGGTGAGCAATTAAAAATTAAATATTCACTTTACATTTTGACAACTTATTCCATAAATAATGAAGATGAAACAGATGGGCATTTAGGGCATATTTATGGGATGTAGAGGGTTTGAATTTACTTGAACATTGACTCTACCTTCTCTGAGTTAACTGGAGAGAGAAGTAAAATATAGCCAGCCACATATATACTTGCGTATGTGTGCCATTTGACAGAAGTCATGGTCACCTCGCAGATACATGAAGCTGCTTTGTGTGTATTCACTCACTGACCCCTTACTTTTAAATCCAATGGATAGTTCTCGGATTTTATCTTTCTGATCTTTTTTCTTCCCCTCCCCTCTGTCCTCCTCTCCCTCCCTCCCTTCCTCCCTCTCCCTCTCCCTCTCCCCCTCTCTCCCTTTAGCTTTGCCTCTATACCTACATTAAGTGTTTCTTTCTCCCGACAAGTTCTTCCTCCAAGGCCTAGTACCTTCTCTCTCTCCACTGCCATCCTGCCGCTTGTGTTCAGACATGGGCTACACCCTACACAGGTGTCCACATTCTGTTTCTGCCTCTAAATTATTCTCCACACTCACAAGTCACGTCAGCTTGCCCTGCTGTGGTGGAAGAAGAATCCTAACCCAGAGATCGGACTCCAAAGCTGTGAGCTTCTCCCTTCACTACACTGTCATTTCTAGCAGTTTCCTGAAAGGATTTGTGTCATCTCTGTGCCTCTGCCTAGAACTCTTTCCTCTCCTTTCTTAGCAGTTGCTTCACCCCATTCAGTTCAGGGGGTTCTTCTGCTCCCCACCATCTATCTACTCCTTAACCTCCTCGCCCTTCTGCATCTACCTGCACAGACCAGAGCACACTCAAGTGACTTGCGCTGGGCTCAGGTCTGTTTGCATCTTTCTCAGTGCTGGTGACAAGCCTGTCAGAGAGAGAGCACACTCAGAAACATCTATTCGGGGATAGATGGACACAGGAGAAGGGGACCCAGTCCTCTAGGATGCCAGGGCAGGTTGGCATGAGGGCAGGGACAACAAGTGATGGAATGAAGCCCAGTTTTCCATCCTGAGAGAATGAAGCTAAAAAACATGTGTTTGCTATCTTTTGGGGTATCATTAGATTGAATTTTTCAACCATCAGCAGCAAGCTCCAGACTTAGTGTAAAACGTTTGCATTCCTAAGAAAACATAGTACTGCAGAAAGCAATGCCCGCAATATTGGCATAGCTAAGCAAGAATTCTTTCAAAATATCTTTCCACCCCACCCGCTGGAAAACCTGTTTTGAACATTTTTTTATCCAACTGAATTCCTGGCATTTATTAAGAAACATCCAGTTTGATCTATTTAAAATATCTCTATTTTGTCATTTGATGCAGATTTTAGTGAATGATCTAGAATTCTTTAGAACTCAAAATAATATTATGAATTAACCAGAATTACAGTGAAGTGAGGGTGCCCCTCAGCACAGTGCTCATCTTGCCCAGGCCTGGCTGTTGCTTCATTCACGATGTGCCCCAAAAGTGTGTTTCTACAAGTCCCGGTGATGCTGTGAGCTCCTGCGCTTGGACCTTAGTCATAGGCAAGAAATTCCAATAAGATTATAGACAACTGGGCCTCCCTGGTGGCCCAGGGGTTTAAGTCTCAGCACTATGAAGCTATACAGAGCCACTGCAACACAAGTTTAATCCCTGGCCAGGGAACTGACCCACATGGTGCAGCAGACCTCTCCTTTCTTGCCCGCTGCTCCCTCAGCAGTGTATTTCAGTAGATCCACCTGTCCAGCTCCCCACTCTGTCCCTGGTGAATCCTCTCTGTGACTAGTGTCTATGCAATGAATAGAAGAGTGAATGTATCACTATAACCACCAAAGGGGAACATCTAACCCCACGCCAAGCTGAATCTGACACTTGATTCAGATAAGGACGCTCACCTGAAATTGAAGTCCTTTAGCGACTTTTTAGTGGACCTGTAAACAATTCCCCAGGACAATTTTTCAAATACCAAAGCAGCATTCAAAACTACATGCTCTCTTCCTCCTCCCCATGAATCACAGGAATTGAGGTTTGTCTTCTCTATGGGGTGGCATAAAATAGTCCTGGGAACCAGTTCCAGATGTTTCTGAGATCCCCCAATTTTTATAAAATATCTCAGCTTTTCTCTACAGGCAAAACCAACCCGTCATCAACAGTCTTGATAACATGCTGTTTTAATTACATATTGATATTATAACAGAAATCCCCAAGGATGCCAAATTTCAAAAAAGATGGGTGAAATATGTCAACAGGCTCTTAGAAACTAAAGAAAATTTAAAAAAATAATCACGCAGGCACTTCTTAGTAGACCCCAGGGAAGGATGTAACTGAGCAACATACGGTTCTTTGTCTGGAAGTCTTTTTAATACCAATTCAAGTTTAGAGTATTTGTTCATTTAATAAAACAAGCTCCTTTTGGAATCCATTCCTGGAATATTTTAATAAAATGTGTTTTAACTGAGTCTCCTGTTTGCTACAGGCCATCTCAGAGAAAAGGGTAAAATTGGGCAGCAATGGTTAACTGCTAATAATTCATGTTAGAGAGAGGGACATTTTTGCTTAAAAGGAAGAGATTTCGGGCCTCCCCGGTGGCGCAGCGGTTAAGCGCTGCGCTGTGGAGCTGTCGGCAGCGGCGACGCGAGTTCGACGCCCGGCCGGGGAGAATCCCACATGGTACGGCAGACCTCTCCTGCCTTGCCCGCTGCTCCCCTCAGCAGTGTATTTCTGATCTGCCTGTTCTGCTACCCAG
>PVIJ01022484.1:0-16075 GCA_004024925.1 Scalopus aquaticus
ACAAAATGGAATAGAAAAGAACACAAGGGACCATGGAGATGGATCACGGGTGAATTGGTGGTGGGCTACCCAAGGGGAATGCAAAATGTAAAAGACATAAATAACAATAAAAATATATATTAAAAAAAATAAAAAAAATATTTTTCTCTTTCTTTCTGGCTTATTTCACTGAGTATGATCCCCTCTAATTCCATCCATGTCGCTACAAATTGCATGTGTTTATCTTCTTTGAATGCTGAATAGTATTCCATTGTGTATATGTACCACATCTTCTTGATCCAATCATCTATTTTTGGACATCTGGGTTGCTTCCATACCTTTGCTATTGTGAACAGTGCCGCAATGAACATATGGGTTGCATCTATTCGTGCAATGGAAGACAACACTCACTTCTTTAAGCAGTGTTGTTCAAATGTTAATTTAGGTTGGTCAACTGAAACTAGAGAATTTTGCTTTTAGTTTGTTTCTCTTTGTTTTAAGATAAAATTCCTTTAAGCCTCCTGTATTTGTGCAATTGATTCTTATAGACTCAGTGTTGTGGGTTAATTGTGTAGCCCAAAAAGGATGTTAACTCCTAACTCCCAGTACCTATGATTGTAACCATGGTGGAAATGGTCTTGACAGCTGATCAAGCTAAGGTGAGATCATTAGTCTGGTCCTTAACCCAGTAGGATGGTCCTTAATCCAGCATCCTAAGAGGCAGGGGGATGTTCTTAAAGAGAAGATACAGTGAACACATGGGAAGAGAGCCATCTACAAGCCCAGAACATCTGTGACTATCAGTAGGCCAAAGGAAATCGAACATTTCTCATAGCCCTTAGAAGGAACCACCTCTGTTAACATCCTGACTTTGAATTTTAACCTCAAGAACTGTGAGTAAATTAATTTTGGGTTTTTTAAGCTACCAAATTTGTGTTTCCTTGTTATGGCAGCCTGCAGGATAAGTGGAAGTGATAAGGTTTCCCCCCCGCCCCCACCCCCGCCATTAGCATCAATGATTGACACTTGTGATCTTACATGTGTGCCTGATAGGGGCACCTGGAGAATGGCATGGGTGTGCGTGAGTGGGTGCACCTGAGCTGGGAGACTGAGCATAAAGGGCGTGTGTGCAGCAGAGTGCAGTGGAGACCTCTGGAGGGACCATGAGAGACTGCCAGAGAGCCCAGAAAGAGTAAAGATTCATGGGGGGTGGGGTGGGGGTCGGCTGGGAGGCCTGCCAGCCTCCTGGTCCCCTATGCCCCCTGCCTGTCCTGAACCTAGTTTTTCAGGCTTTTAATGATCTCACTACAAATGGTGTAGAAAGATCATTAAAAGCCTGAAAAAGCCACTGGGGGCTCCAGGTCTCCTCCTTTACCCGTCTGCCTGGATCCTAGAAAACCTACTCTGTGCCTTCCTGGCACTACACAGCCCCAGGTAACTAATACTCCCAGGTACAATTTTTAAAAACTTTATTTGGAGATAAGAATAGATACTGAAATAGAACAGAAAGTGGAGTGGTCCCACATATTCCTAACCCAGTTTGCTCCAGTGGTTACTTTTACCAGATTTGAGATGGGGGTGGGGGGGGTGTCCTCCATCCTTAATTATGGCTATGAGAGAATTCAATTCTAGACAAAGCAAATCAAAGTTATTCAGTAACATTGCACTTAGGAAGGAGTCCAGGCGGGCAGAGTCCATGGAAGAACAATGGTGCTGAGTGGTGGGGGTTTCCTGGTTTTATTTTATTTTATTTTATTTTTGTTATTTATGTCTTTTACATTTTGTATTCCCCTTGGGTAGCCCACCACCAATTCACCCGTGATCCATCTCCATGGTCCCTTGTGTTCTTTTCTATTCCATTTTGTGCCCTTATCCGCCCCTCCCCCCACCCCCGCTGAGTGTCTCTCTCCTATTTGGTTTCCCTATAGTCCTGTTATAAGTGAAACCATTCGATATTTTTCTTTTTCTTTCTGGCTTATTTCACTGAGTATGATTCCCTCTAATTCCATCCATGTCGCTGCAAATTGCATGTGTTTATCTTCTTTCCATGATGAATAGTATTCCATTGTGTATATGTACCACATCTTCTGGATCCAGTCATCTATTTTTGGACATCTGGGTTGCTTCCATACCTTTGCTATTGTGAACAGTGCCGCATACGGGTGCATGTATTCTTTTGGATTAGTGTTTTTGTGTCCTTTGGGTAAATTCCCAAAAGTGGTATTGCTGGGTTGTATGGGAGCTCCATGTTTAGCAGTTCGAGGAATTGCCATACAGCTTTCCATAGTGGTTGGACCAGTTTACATTCCCACCAGCAGTGTAGAAGAGTTCCTTTTTCTCCACATCCTTTCCAGCATTTGTTGTTGCCTGTATTTTTAATGTGTGCCATCCTCTCAGGTGTGAGGTGGTATCTCATAGTGGTTTTGATTTGCATTTCCTTGATTATAAGTGATGTTCCTGGTTTTAACAGGATGTAGGGTGCTACTCATTCTGTCACTTTCTGGGATTACTGTGCATGTGGCCCTGGAGTGTTTGTCTGTCAGGAATTTCTAATTTCTCCTTTTAGTAAACTCCCGAGGTACAGTTTTATCAGCTCTGGCAGCAGGTTGGGGCAGGCTCTGCCTTCACCTCCTTTAGGTATTTCTTGCTCTCCTCAGGCTTTATGAACTCCAGCAAGTGTTTCTTGGCATTCTGGATATGTTGGCAGTAAATTTTCTTTCGGGCCCTAACTGCTGAATACTTACAAATTATATAATTATAATGCACTATCAATCCCAGTAATTTGTACTCATTCAATGTGTATACATTGCTTTGTATCATTTATAGCATGCATAATTTCCTGTAGAACCATCTCAGTCAAGATACATAGCTATTCTATCACTACAAAGATCTCTCATACTACATACAGTCACACTCAGCCCTACGCTTCATTCCTAATCCTTGGCAACTGCTGATGTGTTTTCTGTTTCTTTAAATCTGTCATTTCAAGAATATTATGTCAATGAAATTGCATATTTTGATATTGACTTTTTTCACTTAGTATAATGCCCTTGAGATCCATCCATATTGTTTCTTATATTAATAGTGGCTCTTTTTTTTTTTTTGCCTAATAGTATTCCATTCCTAACAACTCCGAAGTTGTTTATTCACCTATTGAGGGACATTTTAATTGTTTCCAGGTTTTACTTATAGCAAATAAAGGTGTTATGAGCAATCGTATATAGGTGGTTGTGTGAAAATACATTTTCATTTCTCTGAGATAAATGCCCAGGAGTATAATTGCTGTACCGTATGGGTATATTTAGTTTTTTAAAGAAACTGCCTTTCTGTTTTACATAGTGACTATGCCGTTTTACATTCACACTAACAATATGTGAGAAATTCCATTTCTTCACATCCTCATCAGCATTTAGTATTGTCATTCTTTTTAAAATTTTAGCTATCTATTAAATGTGTAATAATAACTCTTAAGAATAAATGTTAATTTCTTAATTTGATTATATTAAGATTTTTCAAATCTATGTAAATTCATTTTTATAATGTAGTCTTTTAAATCTGTGTTTTGTTATATTAGCGGTCTTTTATGGGAAGCACTGTATTTGGAGTAATATATACCTGACTTTGGTTTTCCGCTTCATCGTGTATGAATTGTGTAACTGCACAGCCTGCTTAATTTTTCTAGCCTTGTTTTCTCCCTCTGTTAAATTATTATGCTAATATTTTAAGTATGAAATAAGATAATGTGGGTAAAGTAATTAGTGTGTGACACACTCTCTGTACATGCTACTTTCTTTCCCTTATTTTCAACTCAACAGAAATGTGAACCAGCACAAAACAAGTTCAGAATCAAGAGGCATTTCTTAATTAGTTAACCACATAAGTTGGAATCTTGAAAATAGTTTCACTAAGACTGTAAAACTTCTGGAAAATTTTCTTTTATCTTTTAGGTTATACTCCAGGCATATTGCATATTTTATTTGCTTATTGAAATGGATAGTAGTCAACCTTTTAAAACTGGAAGTAGAGAGTTAACTCTAGTAAAAGGAAAAAAAGCAATTGACTCAGATTGTTACATATCAGTATGATCTAGAGATATAGCTAGAGAACAGGAAGCTCCTTAGAAAGACTAGAGGATTGTTTGTGGTCATTCAGAGTAAGATGATTATGGTTAGCACCTTGAAAGTATTCCATGCAGGGACTCTTGCTGCTGTGAAATTCAAATTTGTGTTATGTGGAGGTAGGGATTTTGGTGTTATTTGATGGCATTAAATCAAGGATCTACGGTTAATTACATCATACCTCAGTCCCATGTCTCCTGTGCTATGAAGTACCCTGATAGATCCAAACACACAAATAATAGTGGCAAAAGAAGGAAAAGTAGCAGTATATTTTCAAAACTCTGATTAGCTGACTGGAGCACTAAGAAAAAGGCCCAAGCAATCTTCCTTATTGCTCTCTCCTCCATGTAACCTCAAACTGGAATGGTCTGTATTTAAGCTAGAGCTGATTGGACTAACACTTTTTCATAATAAAAGAAAAAATACATCCAAGTGAAATTACACTTTACTTCTCAAATTAAACATATGACGTATTAGGTAGAGGAAGATAGAGGAAATAATTTGCTTTTAAATCATCTTCTTTGATCTCATGCTTAAAGAAGAAAGGAAGCTAGACAATATTGCATGCCATCACCAAGTATTTATTTGCTTACTTACATGTAATAAGTGTTTTCTTTTTTTCACAGAAATATGATTTTTAATTAGAAAAGAAGTACCCCCCCCCATCGACTAGCATGGTAAAAAATTCAAAAAGTATAAAATGGTATGTAAATGACAAGTAAGCATTTGTGATTCTCCAGATCTCCAGTGCCTCCCCCACGACAACAAATAAATTTAACAAATATTTTACGTGCCATGCACTAAGTTCTGGAAATGCAAAGATAACAAATATACAGCAACTCTACCTGCAAAAGGCTTTTAGTATCTTAAGGGAGATAGAAAACTGAATATACAATTACAGTATAGTGTGAAAATGTTTTGATATTGAAAGTCCAGAGTCTGATAATGCGGTTCAGGACACTCTCAGATATTAAAGGAGAGAAACATGAATGGTAAATTAATAAAATAGGGGTAAGGTAAATTGCCCAAGGTCACAGAGTATGTAAATTACACTGGTCAACAATTTTTTAAAAAATCATGTTACTGAAATAAAATTAGTTATTTCCTATCAATTTGTATGTGCTCAACACGAAATTGACAGTCAAATTCTAATTTTGGTCTGTTTTTTTTTGTAATCTGCACTAAGTGGATGTTTACACCATGAAATGCCTGCCGATGGTAATAGGCCTACGGTTAATACCTGTAAAAAATCAATTCATGGACTACTTCTTAGATTTCTTTGCTTGTCTTTTGTACAGCTGTTCAGGAATAGAATAGTTGGAAGACAGTTTCCATTGTGCAAAAGCACAGCCTTAAGACTCAGTTTCAAAGAGTCTAGAAATAGTCTCCATTCTTGTGGGTCATGAGTGATTTCTAAGGCATTCATGAGGCCCTCAATATTGGAACAGAATACCAGGGTACTTTCCATTCTGAGGAAAGGCTCCACCTGCTGGTGGCGCTTTCGATATAAAGTAATTGTGACATCTTCTTCTAGAAGATTTCATTGTTAGAGTCTTGATCCTAGCAATTCTGCCTTGTTCTTGGATAAGTCCAAATCACGAACCAGGTCATTTAGTTCTCCCTGTGTTAGTCTGTGTGATGTTGATGATGCACCACAGTGCAAATCTGGATCACTGCATGCTGCTGGCACAGGAGAAGAACAGGTTGGCTCACCCTTGTCCTCATCAGAGGAATCAAGAGAATATTCTGCTGGAGGTTCTGGAATAATAAGTCCCTCACCATATGGAAGTGGTCTCAATGCAGGCGGAATGTTTGGGTAGACTATTGTCAACCTCTTTTGCTTCAATATTCTGCCGGAAAGAGGAGGAACCAAGCAGAAGGAACAGTCTTTTAAGTGATTACTTGGCTCTCTCCACACCATGGGGATTGCAAATGGCATTGATGATCTTTTGCCACTGAACCACTGTGAAAGCTGTGTTGTGCATGTAGCACCGCATATATGTAGGGCCCAAGGCCTGTCCTGGTCACCCACCTTGCATCCAAAGTAAAGATAAACCTTCTTCACTTGAGAAGTGATACTTTTCTTGTGGTTGGCAAATGTCACTTCCCTACAAATAGAACAGAAATTGTCCAAGCTATTAACACACTTTTGAGGCATGACTGTTCTATATTGTGCCTAAATGGATAAAATAATAACAGTTCTATGGAACAGTAGCTTAAACTGTCTCGCACAAAGTCTGAAATATTTTCAATGCTCAACCTTTCTGACAGGGCTTTATCTAGTGCACTGCTGACGTCCGCTTACTTCAGCAGCCGCCTGGCAGTAGTATTGCATTGCATCAGAAAATGATGCAATCACTCTGGATGATGTATGCATGATGGTATTATGCAATACGATGCAATATTCCATCCTTCTAGGCTGATTTAGGATGTTGTTGGAGTCCTACTGGATAAGTTGACATGGTGAAACATATAATATGAATTATATGAAATATCTTCAAAACAAGAGCTAATAAAAAAATTTTAGGGTTATATTCATGTTCAGCACACCAAGATACTACAGATTAGGGCCTTTTTAAGTCAGTAACGATCTCACCGTTGACCAGTGTTACAGAGAGATTTCCTTAACATGCCTGAATCAAAGCCTGTGTTGTTTCTGGCATCTGCTTGTTCTATCAATAGGGTGTTCCGTTTTCAGTTTCACTTTACATTGTTTCAGGAGAGAAATTGAGTACCAAGAGGGAATTTCCCAGCTACAAAAAGTGTTGGACAAAAGTTTATTAATGGACATTCCATGGGAAATTCCATTTTCCTTTGGCATTTTATAGGATGGTTTCCAAGTATGTCTAAAGGTATGTTACTAGTTACTCAGGCTGCTTTTGAAAATGTCAGCCTCTGAATTTAGGAGGATATTTTGTTTTAGGAGGATATTTTCAGAACTCAGAGTCATATTCTCTGTTACACCCAGATTGTAAGCAAATATTCAAAGATTTCTTTTTTAGGCAATAGACATACTGTTTTGATTTATTTGCTCTAGGAAGTGGCTATAAGCATCCTTTTAAGCATCTGGTTTTGGACAGTCATAAAGTTGTAGAAGGCATAACATTTCTTATGGTAGTAGTTCATGTAGTCTAGTTCATAATTTAGGGCAGGCTGATGCATTGCTTCCAAGTGGAAACTATGACTGAATCAGAGACCCAAAGGTTGCCAAAGAGAACTCTAAGGTTTATTGAAAAATAAAGAACACTCAGGGAGCTTCTTTGTAAAAAGGAATAGCGACATAAGAAACATATGCCCTACGTTGACAACTTTGCTGTACACCTCCAGGGCAGGGGACTATTCACCTTGGGGAGCTGCTATTCTATATGTTATGGATGTATTCATGGAACTGTTCAGTGTGAGGGCCCAGGATTGTTTGAAGTTGCTGAAGATACACAATGAATATAAAAGAACTTTGTAAACTATAAGCCCTTTAATATATGCAAATAGTAACAATCACAGTTATTTGCTTGGCAAGCCCTGCCCTTTCAGCAAAACAGTCTTACTTAGTTTGAGAAAGGGAAAAACAACCACTATTAATTGGGAGCGGGCCTGGTGAATCTGAAGTTCTGCTGAATATCAACACTTTCATAGAATACCAAACTCAGATAAGACCACTTTGTGACTGTAATGGAGCAAGAAAAAATAAGACCTTTTCATGACCATTTCTCAATAGACAGAAATAAGAACATTGGCCAATACACACAATTTTGCAAACATTGCCCTGTCCTAGTAGTAATGACAGTTATTTTTTAACTGATGACAGTTTTCGCTTAACTTCATGTCCTCACTGTCTAGATAATAATTTAAAAAATGCCAAATCAGAGAATTATCCCTGCTTATTGACAGCATCTAATGTGGGGAAGATCCCTGTTTTCTTGAATGGTCCCCTGAATTACCTAAGCCAAACCCAAATCCTCTATTAAGTGCTAACATTGTTTTACTAGATGTTTCATAATCCCCCATTTCCCCATATACATTTTTTCTCCTAGCAGTGATCATTAACTCCAGCTTTATAGAACTGCAGATCTCTCCTGATGTCCTTGGTTAGAGGACATACACAAGTTTATAGATCAGTTACTACCCAACCAGGAGCTCTCACTGTCTGCATCTCAGTCAGAGAGCTGGCTTCTCTGACTTACCTAGGGACTTGTCTATGGTATTGATTTTATTTCAAAGCCTCGCACTCCTAAAGCTAGCCATAGCCCTTAAAGTGGGTGTGGGTATGGACATGAGATACTGAATTTCTAAAACAATAACAACAATAGCAAAAATAGCTAACAATACTTGCTATGTATCAGATACTATTTAAGCAATTTATGTATAATAACTCCTTTAATGTAAACCACCATGCATTAGGTGTTACTATCATTTGGCAGATGTACAAATTGAGGCACAAAGAGACTAATAACTTAGGTAAAGTAATTAACAAAGTTATTAGGTGGCAGAGCCGGTATTTGAACCGAGGAAGTTATACTGCTTCATCATGAATTTGTTTACATGTTCTTAGGATGTAGTATTAAACAGCTGAGAGACAGAGTGTGAATGATCTGGTATAGTTCAACAAGCTATATGAAGAGATATATATGGGCAAGGATAAATTGAAGAAATTCATTCTAGCAATCTTGAAGTATTGAATTGTCTCTTTAATAACAGTTTACTGTAGTAATAGCAAACTTTATGGGAGATAATTTCATGGACTATATTTTTTTATATATTAACAATTCAGTTCAACATTTATTGAATATATGTAATGTGAATGGTTCTTCAGTTTATAATATTAGACACACAAGTTCTCAATATTGTTGTGTACAAAAGCAATGTCTAAAGTCTTTATGAACACATTTTTATCCTTAAAATGTTTCTTATTTTAATACCATATTTGGATGTGATTTACATTAACTAATCCATACTAGCAGAAAAAATGTGGGGTTTTAGAATCTGATGAATATGATTCCATCAAACTTAGGAAGGCTACTTCTTTATCAACTAATGTGTATGTGTGTATGAGCTTTTTGGTATTACATAATCACTGTGGGCCTCATTTCCTTCCTCTATTACATGGTGAAATAATGCCTTTCTTAAGGGTGTTGAGAGTTAAACAGGGTTATGTACATAGGTTATACCCAATAAATATTAGTTTCCTTTCCCAAAGTAAAGCATTTAGGGCCTCACCAAGTTGAGTGTAAGTGAAAATTACTAATTTTGTAAGATGTTTGACAAGGCTGGCTTATGGAATATTGAAAAGCAATTTCTAAGCAATGTAACCATACTCTTGTTTCAAATGTGGACTTCATGTAAAGGGCCACATCTGTTATGTTTGCTAGTGCCTAGATGAATAAGTGAAAGTGATACTAATCCACCTACTTTCACTTTAGGTTGTAGACGGATAATTTTGCAATGAAGATTGCAAATCTTCGGTATAAGCATGCAGGACTATTTGGCACATTCATTTCAAGTTTTTTGTTTTCTGGGGGGGACAAGTTACAATTTCATGTTTATTTTATGTTACTATTTTTTAAAAAAGATTTATTTATGCATATAAGAGCAGGGGTGTAGGCAAGAGGTGTGAGGGTGGGGGAGTTGAGAGGATTCACCAGAGACAGAGTAGAGAGCACAGGCAGATTGACTGAAATAACTGCTGAGGGGAGCAGCAGGTGAGACAGGAGAGGTCTGCTGTGCCATGTGCGTTAGCTCCCTGGCCGGGGATAGAACTCTAAAAGCTTCAGAGACTTAACCCTTGTGCCACCAGTGAGGCCCCACAATTCCATGTTTAAAAACTCATTAGAGTTTACAGAGATAAAGTTATGAAAAAAACTACAAGATAAAAAAATCTTTGCATTCAATATTTCATTCTCTAAACTCTAGGCAGGGTATCTAATGCAGTCTAGTTTTTCATCACCTACAAAATTAAAATTTTATTAAATAAACTAAAAACTCTGGATAGAAGATATTTTGTTTCAAGTATAATTAGATATCAAACTTAAGTTTGTTCCTCTCAGTGGATTTAGTCAACAGCTAAATAAACAGATGAAAGTGATAAAGTTGAAATACTGATTCTGTATACATAAAAAGAAATATTTTACCTTTTATCAAATCCAGATAATTAAAACAATCTTGTTTTCTGTTTTCTCTATTGAGATATGATGGGGCTAATATTATGTTTTTTACCCAGAAATTCAGAGCTAAGAGTAAGCAAAATGCAGCAAAGATAGAGACCTTACCATTATATTAATATTTGTATTGCATGATTTAGATGTACTGGGTAAGTAGTGTCACACTAACCTTGTTCCCACCTAATCACAGGAAGGACACGCGCAGGCCTGAACCAATGGTTACCTGCATGTGTTGAATGTATTACATGGAGGAGTAAGGCAGAATGATTCTCACTGACGGCAGGAAGAGGCCAAAGGGAAAAGGAATGCGCTACTGTGTTCATAAACTTACGAGTCAGGTAAGATAATTCTCTTCCTCTAAGAAGGTGAGCTGTGGCAGGTGGGGTAGGGTAATGGATGGAGCTGCCACAGGCTGGATGCATTATTCCAGTGAAGGAACTCTCATCCTGGAAGGAAATACTGGAATGGGGGCTGGGTGGTGGTGCTGGTTAGTGTCTCCCCAATGACTCCTAGTTTACAGGTGGGAAAGTTGAATCAAGGATTACAGTGACTAGCCTCAAGTGTTATAAGTAGTAAGAAACAGAACTGGGAGTAAACCAGATATTCTCATTCAGTTTCATTACATCTGAAATTCTATATTAATTTAGTCCATGATATAGTATCCTAAAGTTACAGTAAAACTAGAACCTACTCATATAAGCCAGACCCAAATATCATAAATTTGCAGTATTCTTTATAGTCACTTTTTGATAAGCTGATGAAATCATTAGAATAAAGACATTATATATATGTGAGTACTCAAGTGTTACGTACATCTGTATTAAATTCCTGGGATACCTCGTACTTTAAGCAGCTAACAGTGGAGGCACAGTGGCGTGACGGGGTGTGTGTGTGTGTGTGTGTGTGTGTGTGTGTGTGTGTGTGTGTGTATGTGTGTGTGTGTGTATTCCCACAAATATTTAACAGAAGTACTGTAAAATGATTCAATAATACTCATGATAAAGTGTAGAGGTTACTATAGAGGTAGTGAATGGAAATCAACTTACTATTATTTTGTAGACTATAAATACTTGGGATAAACTTATAGGAAAAGGTGATATGAAGGTCTAATTCAAAAGAGAGGACCATTTTTGTTATTGGAAACAAAAGAAAAGTTGTTCCAAGACAGCTGGTCCATTCAGAGAGGGCCACAAAGCCCAAAACCATGTCTATCAGGACCACTGGTGGGGCCTGTGTACAGCAAGGGAGCAGTAGCCATGTTGCTTTGAACATTTATAAGGGTTAAGGGAAGAACAAATGAGGTAACACATGGTTAGTGCTTCATGAACTGTGATGCATTAATTTTAGTTCTGAACCATGTCTCTGTTCTGTAGTTTGCTATAGTGCCTAGGATTGTGTTTGTCTTCAAATGACAATAAACTTGCTATATATATATCCTAAGCACATATAGCAATAAACTTGCTATATATATATCCTAAGCACATATAGCAAACTGCAGAGTATTTCCTATTTTTGAGACTTTCAGAGAGAGAACAGCTTTTAGAGGCTTGCCAATTATGCCATCTTGGATTTTTTCCTGTTAATATAATTTCTAAAATTACTCATGCATGGGGAACTAAATAATATTTCTCTACTGACTCATATGATTGGCAAATCAGGTATTTGGATGCAACAGTTTCATTCATACAATATAGTATGTGATCCTCCTACAAATGGAAATTGGCAAAATATACAAAGGGTAACCAAACTGGCTTTTAGAACTTAGCTATGCCAATCAGTTTTGGTTTATTGTTTTTCTTATGCCTGTTGTCACTTGTCCTTGTTTATACAATCCCATGTATAACATTGAAGCTATTAACAAGAGCTTAACATTATGACTTTAAATACAATTATGTCATGACCTGATTAAGGGATTGTTTTCTAACGCAACTCTTTTCCTAAATCTCAAAACATTTAAACAACTCTGAGAGTCCTCCAACGCAACAGGTTGGCTGCCACGACATGATGGGGTACTTGCTTTGAATATCGAGCTTTTCAATCTTGCAAATAAAGCATAGATTTTTCTGAAAATGCAAAGGTTCAGTCAGCATCATCCCACAGAACAATGCTTTTTTATCAGTTAGCTATTAAAAACAAACAACTGAATAACCATAGGACACTTGTTCTCTGATCTAAAAATTTCTCTGATTTGCATACTAATTTGAAAAGATAAATATTGATGACAATCTCTTGGTGATGGAGTGGAGCCTGAGGTGAGGGCATGGGGCTAACTGGCAGGTACTATTTGAGCCAGGACCCTGGGCTCGGTTGGGATGTCTAGACTAAGGAACTCTAATACTGATCACAGAGTTCTGGGGGTAACTGACAGCATCCTCTGAGGTTTCTGAGTCAGTTCTGAAGAAGGTTCTCATCCAACTTGGGAATAAATATAAAAGTAAAATAACATGCTTGGCCACCACCCTAATCTGAAGTTTGGGTGAGGTAGGTAGACAGATCAAAGGAGTTAAGATTTTAAGCCAATGAAAAAATTGCTGAAGTAAGTTTACTTGAGAGATGGGAAAAGCAGAATTGAGGAGTGGTTTATTCTTAGCTTTTTAGTAAAGTAAGAGTAGATGCCTAGTTTTACTCCATGCTACTTTGGGTCAGTAAAGATAGTGGTATGTACATATAATTATTAATATATTACATTAGCTCATACATGTGCATTATATAAAATTTTTTGAACAATAAAAAAGGAATATGGTGAAAAGTTAGCTTCCACCCACTTTCCATATCTCCCATACACCCAGTTTTCCCCCTGGAAGGTGAATTTCAATAGCTAATTTCTCACCTTTTCCTGTTTTTGCTCTTTGTTCTGAGTGATTATACCCATCTCGGGCCCCCAGCCCAAGAACTTCTCAGGACATTTCCAACTTTTGTATTTTTCCTGCCTGGTTTAATTTGACCTTATTTATTTGTTTTACAAGTTTTAAATGCCTTATTTATTCTCCTTTTTGAGTTCCCTAACAATCTTCTTATCTCTCATATCTGCATGTACTTGTTTCTATTTTTTTGGTGTAGCTAAAATTTCTGCTGCTATTAGATTGAGGTCAAACCCCATTTTTTTCGACACTCTGCCCCCATATATTTCCTACTTTTGAATTCCTAGGCTTTTGCAAAGGGGGTTGAGTTCTTGTTTTCAGTATTCCAAAATTATTCCAAAATACATTGAATAATACACTACGTTATCTTGTATTTCGAAATGGATACCAGGTTTGCTAAGCAGTAACACTGGTCAACAAATTTTACAAAAGTCATGGTACTGAAATAAAATCAGTCATTTCCTATCAATTTATATGTGCTCAACACAAATATGATGGTCAAATTCTAATTTTGGCTCTAGTTTTTTTGTACTCTGCAATAAATGGATGTTTGCATCATGAAATGTATGCCAATAGTAACAGGCCTACGGTTAATACCTGTAAAAAATCAAGTCATAGACTACTTCTTAGATGTCTTCGCTTATCTCTTGTACAGTTGTTCAGGAATAGAATAGATGAAAGATGGTTTCCATTGTGCAAAAGCACTGCCTTAAGACTCAGTTTCGAAGCGTCTAGAAATAGTCTCCATTCTTGTGGGTCATGAGTGATTTCTAAGGCATTCAATAGTGGAACAGAATACCAGAGTACTTTCCTTTCTGAAGAAAGGTTCCAACTGCTGGTGGCGCGTTCGATATAAAGTAATTGTGACATCTTCTTCTGGAAGATTCCATGAAGCTCAGAATCTGAACAGCTTTTCCAGAGCTATCTGGAGGTTATACCTGGGGTCAAATCCTCAGTTTTGATTCTTTAGTAAACTTGCTTACTTTTGCTTGCTTCAAAAAATAAGTTACATTATTTTGCTTGGAATTAAATAAATCCAAAAATGTCAAAGAGGTTAATTCAAAGTTATCACATGTTACAATCAGAAGTTTGTGTTTAGTTAATGAAAAAATACTAATATACAAAATCTTTCGAAATAGAACCTTTGGAGGAAAAGAATAAAAGGAATCTATGATGGGGAGAAGTTGCAAGCCACTAAATGTGTGCACATTTAGTAGTTTTGTTAAGAAGATGGTCTTTTAAATAAGGCAGACATGAGTTTGTCACTATCTGTATGAGTTTGGGCAAAGTCATACAGGACTTTCATCCTATTTGCATTATCTTTTGGAACCTTGGTTTCTTGACAAGGAAATGAGTTGAAGCAAGCAGAGCCTACCATGTAGTATGTGTTCAATAAATGATACATGTTTTTATTGTTGTTATATCTTATTTTGGGAATTAGAAGTGTTGCCCCTTCTCTTCTCCAGTTATCCACACCCTAGTCTTTAGAACCTGTGACTGTCTGGCAAAAGACCCCTGCAGATATGATTAAGTCAAGGCTCTTAAAGTAGAGAAGCTATCTTGGGTTATTCAGGTGATCCAGTCTAATTGCAAACATCCTTAAAAAAATGGAAAAGGAAAGACGATTTAGAGAATTAGATATGGTGACAGAGTCAGTGTTACAGTTGAGTGACTGGATGTGAGAAGGAGTCAACCTGTTTCTGGACTTCAAGATGTCTTCCTTATAAGCCAAGGAAGACAGGTGATCTCTAAAAAAAAAAAGTCAGAAAAGATAAAGAAATGGATTTTGCCTTAGAGCTTCCATAAGGGAACACAACCCTAGTTTTGGCTTTTAGATCTAAAATGTTGCTTTAGCCTACTGAGATCTCATTCAGATTTCTGACCTCCAGAACTAGAAGATAATCAGTGTTTTTTTTTGTGTTCTTTTTTTTTTTTTTTGCCACAAGGTTTTGTGGTCACTTACAAAGTACCTATTGGCACACACAGTATGAGCAAAGCATTGTGGTAAATGTTTGGTACACCTTATCCTATGTAATCATCACAAATCCCTAAGGTAATTAGAAGACATGTAGTCCCTTGTTTTTCAGACTTTCAACTCAGATTCCTGGGGAGTTACCAGCAGGTTTACAAAATAAAATACACTAGAAAATATCAATGTATCAAATGAAGTGAGATTGAATATAGGTTCCAAAGGTTTTGATTTCAATACATAAAATGTACACATGTACACTATATGCTGTGTACTGAGTCATGTTACACAATGTATTTCTTACTATGAGTGATTATAAAATATATTTCTTATACTGGGTTATCTTTAAAACATTTTAAAACCACCAATGAAGGGGTTGATTTCAGGCTTTAGGAAAAGGGTTACTCGGTTTTGATCTCAATTACACTAATCAACAGTGAGATTGTTACTGACTTAAAAAGTCCCTAATCTGTAGTATCTTGGTGTGCTGAACATGAATGTAACCCTGAAAATTTTTTACTAGCTCTCGTTTTGAAGATATTTCATATAAATCATTTTATATGTTTCACCATGTCAATTTATCCAGTAGGACTCCAACAACATCCTAAATCAGCCTAGAAGGATGTAATATTGCATTGCATTGCATAATACCATCATGCACACATCATCCAGAGTTGATTGCATTATTTTCTGATGCGATGTAATACTACTGCCAGGTGACTGCTGAAATAAGAGGACGTCAGTAGTGCACTAGCTAAAGCCCTGTCGGAAAGGTTGAGCATTGAAAATATTTCAGGGAGTTTGATTTCAAATTATACTACAGAGCCATAATAATTAAGACAGCATGGTACTGGAACAAAAACAGACAGAAAGACCAATGGAACCGAATAGAATACCCAGAATTAAAGCCACATATCTATGAACAGCTAATCTTTGACAAAGGAGCAAAGAAAATGCAGTGGAACAAGGACAGTCTATTTAATAAATGGTGCT